>JABSTR010000189.1:0-87936 GCA_013339765.2 Haemaphysalis longicornis
TCCAGCATTTGCTGTACTTGCCTCCTTATCGCGTCGCGCTCCTTGGAGCCACACGGTAAGGGTTCTGGCGTATGGGTCTCGTCGTTTCTCGGTGATATATTCGATGTTTTGTCAATGTGTCTGACGGACACCAGACGTGGACGAAAAGCAATCCTCGTAGTGCTGAAGGAGGTCAAGGAGCGCTCGTGGTTTTCCGACGAGAGGTTGGAGTTGACGTCGACTGTGCATTTAGCGCTCGCGTTGTGGTTGGGCTGGTTGAAGCAGAAAACAGCATTCCCCTTTGTCGATACCTTCAAAAATGCTACTGTAGTTCCTCTCGCGATGTGCCGGCGTTCGTTGGAGAAATTGGTCAACAAGAGATTGGTGCGGGGCCGCCTGACAGGCTGCACAATGCCTCTTGCGATGGCAAAGCACTGGTCGAAAAAGAGCGCACTATGCAGTTCGGCAACCCCGTCGGTGGTGCAGGGATCGTCGCACGATATTGAAACGAATGCGCAGGATCGCGGTGGCAGGCTCACGTCTTCATCGGCGATACGAAGGGCAAACGGCGCTGGTCGGTAAGCTGTTCACGAGGCAGGCTTGTGGACACTCACCAGGCGCTCTCTACGAGATCTATAACGGCATTGTGCTCGCGCAGAAAATCCATGCCCCAATATCAGGTCCTTGCAGCACCGCGGAAGAACGACGAAACTACTAACAAAGTCAGCGCTCCCCAAACCAATCCGTGCTGTACAGTTCCCAACTGGCGTCATGAGGTGACCTCCCGCAGATCGAAACTGCGGACCATCCCACGGAGTCTTGACCTTCCGTAAACGGTTGGCAAGTTCTTGGCTAATGATTGAATAATCCGCGCCGGTGTAGAGTAACGCGGTCACCTCATGCCCGTCGATGGTAATAGGAAGGTCGGCATTCGCGACTCTGTCAGTATTCAGTGGCGTCGTCGTCGTGTACTTGCATTGGGGTGATAATATGTCGGTAATCCGTCGGGTCTTCGTCGCTATATCTTGAGTCGTCGCCTGCGTCGCTTGAATGTCTTTACATTTGCGATCTTCAGCAACCTTGCCTCCTGAGGTTGCTTCGCCTAGTTTCCCCGCCGGGGGCTGAAACCTCCCCGGGCAGCTGTCTCGAGGGTTACGACGGTCGGCGAAAGTGGGCTGCGGGGAGACGGCGAGCGTGATCGACGACTGTCGGGAGACGTAGCGTTTTGTGCGGCAAGATAATCGGCGATTTCGGCAGGCCGCTGTCCCAACCGCAGACGAGGAGCTGTAGGAGAGGATCCCGGAAGACCAATGTCGTGATAGGGGCAGCGTCGCTGTATGTGGCCAGGTTCACCACAGTGGTAGCACAACGGCCGCCCGTCTGCCGTGCGCCACAAGTCCGTCTTTCGTACTGGTGGACGTACAGCAGGTTCCTGTGTGGGCCAAGGATGTACCGGCAGGGGTGACTGGCGACGTGGCGGGACAGCAGGTTCCTGTGCGGGCCAAGGATGTACCGGCAAAGGTGACTGGCGACGTGGCGGGGGTGGTGGAGTCGGCAGTGTTGGAGCTTGCTGACGAATAGCCGCGGCGTAACTTGTAGGGAAATGTTGCGTCGGCGGATCGGGTGGTGAGAACACTTGGTGTATCTCTTCCCGCACCATCCTGGCCAAAGAAGGAGCCGACTGCTGGGACGAAATACCAAGATTTAGCTCTTCGCGAAGAACTGACCGTATTAGGTCCCGCAAGGAGCTCTCGTCACAGGTCATACTAGCGACATCGGCGCGACTTCTGGTTGTAATTACGGGCATATTGCCGGCTACGCTCCTGCACAGCCCGCTCGATAGCCGTGGCCTCCTTGATGAACTCCTGCACCGTGCGTGGGGGGTTTCTAACAAGCCCAGCAAACAGCTGCTCTTTGACTCCATGCATAAGGTATCGGAGTTTTTTTGGCTCAGACATGGCTGGATCAGTGCGGCGGAAAAGGCGAGCCATGTCCTCTGAAAACATGGCGAACACTCTCGTTGGGCTTTTGAAAACGCGACTCCAGCAAACGCAGCGCTTGGTCTCGTCGATCGGTGTTCGGAAAGGTTTCCTGGAGCTCCTGACAGAAGTCGTTCCAAGTCGTCAATCTCCTCTCGTGATTCTCGTACCATGTGCGAGCACCGTCCTCCAGCGAGTAGTAGTACACTTGCCGCATCTTCTCGCGATCGTCCCATCGGTTGAAATCGGCAACACGCTCAAAATGCGCGAGCCAGTCTTCAACATCTTCGAACACCTCACCATGGAACGCGTTCGGGGTGCGGGGCTGATGGAATATCACCTGGGAGGTGGCCATCAGCGGGAGGCGGTCGAGATTGAGGCTGAGGTGTTAACACCGGAGGTGAGGTGGCCATCACCGGAGGCGGTCGAGATTGAGGCTGAGGTGTTAACACCGGAGGTTGACTCCGGGGCACGTTGTTAGGCAGGCCCGAGAGCCCGAGAGTTCTGGGGACAGACCGAGCGTGCGGCGACTGGTCCGATGCACGGGGGTGTCGACGAGACGAGGCCTTTCGGGCTGGTGTCCGACTGCGATCCAGGCATGGGTGTACCCGGCTCCTCCACCAGTGTTGCGTCCCGATAGACGCAGGCAAAATCGGCTGTACGGTGTTGCGCCGATTTATTAGGGCAGGGCGCCTAAAATGGGAAGGCGAGAGAGCACGTCAAGTCTCAGCAAAAATGGCTGACCGAGACAAGCGCGCGGGGGCCCGGGCCACGCGTTTGTGTCGTCGTCTTCGTACTAGATGGCTATCCTAGAAACACGGCACGTATCCATCACTTGGAGATTGTAGCAACTTGCAGAACAGAGCAGTGGAATAGCAGTGACCCTTACATACCTTAACAGGGGATTGCCCTGCTTAACACACAATCCACGCGACAATATTGGCATAAATAGCAACCTTTCATTGCAGACGCACACTGCCTACGTAGCCGAAAATGTAATTGCATGCTTCTCTACTTAAGTAGTAATTTTTGATTAGCTCCTCTTTCTTTAGAATTACTGCTGTATAGAAAGATTTCTCTGTCTAACCTCAAATAGGCTAATGCTATCTGGAATAAACATGTATCAAAGCTTTCCTCCTCACTAGAACTCATTCACAAACGGACCTCTGGTTTTATTGTTTGTTGTTGTTCTCGAAGAGGTAGTATATCCTCTATGAAAGCAAACCTTAACCTTAACCGTTCCCAAGAAACTGGCTCGTTTAAGCCTCGTTAAACCTTCTCCAAAACAAAGTGCAATAACCACGACAAAAAGAAACGATGTTTTCTTGACACCCGTGTTCATTGCCCGACACTTCCTCTCAAAAATTTAACTTGCAGTCGCACCGATTTATATTTTAACTGGTTTCAGAAGACAGAATGGGACTACAACGCGTCGGGCCCTGTCGACCGCAATACTGGTATTGTGTCATTTACTACCGCCATACTTGCGTTGTGCTTTTTACCTCACTCTTCTCAGTAATAACCTCTGAAACATCTAGAATACCGAAATAAATGAATACATAAAAAAACAGATATTTGACACTACACCTTTGTCTCCTTTAAGCAAGTCCACTTGAACACATCAAGCATAACAAATTTCTATGCTCAAGAGAACTGCATCATTTGCCGGATTTTAGAGGCCTGAGGACAGGTAAATCACAGGACCTCATTCTGTTGTAAATCAGATTACCTGATTACCTCACTAGGCAACACAACGTTTCTTCCTCCTCTGTTTGCGCAAGCTTTTCCAACTTAATAAAGGCAACGGGAATACATTTTCTCACGTTGTGACTCCTCCTCAAATTATTTCCGTGCAATTATGGCCCTGTGTTGTTTTGAATACCGGTTCTTTGTAGGAATTTTGCTCTGAAATGTAGAATTTACACTGTATTTATGTGCGAACGTCGTGCTTGTGAATGAAATTCTACGTATGATATACTTGATTTCCAGCTCCATTTGTCTACCGTAGTTCTGGCCAAGGAACTCTCACAAAATACCAGCAAAACAAAAATAAAAATGGCTATTAAGCCGCTCATGTTGCCGTATAATTTTCCCGCAATGGCTTTAACTTATTCGTCACTACTTCAACAACGGAAGTAAAAATTAGCAGTGGCTTGGCTCGGCTAGGCCAGGATTTAAGTAGCGGGCTCGGCTTGGCTCGGCTATTCCAGATATAAGTAGCTGGTTATTCTTAGGTTTCCTGGTTGTCTAGGATTAGCTGATCACCATGCTTACTGCTGCTAAAACGATTTCCAATCCAATCCAACCTAACCCAAGCCAATCCACCCCAATCCAATCCAATGCAGTCCAGTCCAGTCCAGTCACTGCTCCTCGCGCATGCGCAGTACAGCCCTCAAGGAGCCACGCGAAAAGGCTATCAAGCGGCTCCGGCGCAGCGTCAGACTTGGCTACTCCGCAACGGAGGCGCACAGCTGGACACGCGACGGCGCCAGTGTGTCTGCCGCGGCTATGACGTCCCTCCTCTGGAAAGCGCAGACCGGCGAACGTGCAGACCGAATTCTCTACGCACCTGTACTCCAATTAGATTGGATTTCCAATCCAGCCTAATACAATCCCATTTATTGCAATCCAAACAAAATCCGACCCAATCCAATGCTGCTCGCGCTTGCGCAGTACGGCCCGTGAAGGTCCACGCGAAACTGCTCAACCTCGGCCAGTGTAGCTTACGCTACAATGATGGAGGGCAAACTATACTTGTGCCCTTTCTCGTCCACAGAGGGCGTCCCTACCTCGACCCACTCGGTGGATCCCACCTGGCCGTACTCTCCCGCTGCCCAGCTGCACAGCAGGATGCTTCGGCGGCTCCGCGATCCCAGCTCCTTCAGCTTGCCCAGCGCCTGTCCCAGGGCGAGCAAGGAGGCCGTGCTGGGCGCTGGCCGAAGGGCGCCGTGGCCGAACGAGTCCCGCTGTGCTCCCACCACGACGTACCTGTCTGATGGGCAGCATAGAGGGCGATACCGTACACTTTACGGAGGCTGCACAAAATGTGGGCATGAACGCAGCTATCAAAATCAACTGCTGAGCAAGCTTGAACTACTTTATCACGTCTGCCTTCTGCCACGTTTACGCTAATTTATGTTCGCGACTCGTATTACAATTACAACCTGATTAGATTACGCAACTGAAATGAACATTGAAAAGACGTGTGTTTGAGTTCCTGATGTTTTCCGAACGTTTAATTACTGTGGAATTGAACAGCATGCATTGTTTACCTATCTCCGTCATTAGGTCAAGACCGCGGAGGTCGCGACTTTAATTAGTAGCATGACTGGAGTCGAGGGCGTCATTCCTTGCCCGCCAGTAAAAAGGATTGGCTAACAATCTTTATGGGTTGCTATAGCACTTATATACTTAATTTGCGCCAAGGTATCCGCAACGATTCTGTGCCTTAGAACAGAACGTAAATGATGAACGTCTGTTTTGCTGAGTGCTGCACAAAATATCGCGTGAAAGCAGGATACGTTTCTTCCTATAAAGCATTGCCAAACCCGGAAAGGCAGGTAAGTGCCACACCGAGGGCATATACCACTATGCTGCGGCACAAATTTATGTATCAACCCCCTTGGTTCTTGCGCTAGGTAATAGGCTTGCAATACGTAGAAATTGCTTTCTTGATTGATTCATCAATTGATTGGTTTTTATCGAGTGATTATTTTTGATTGATTGATTGATTGATTGATTGATTGATTGATTGATTGATTGATTGATTGATTGATTGATTGATTCATTGATTGATTGATTGATTGATTGACTGACTGGCTGACTGACTGACTAATTGATTGCCTTATTGATTGATTGACCCGAACGTTTTTAATGACTGTACATGTTCAATTATTGGAAAAGTATTGCCGTATTAAATTAGTTCCAAATATTTTCAAATTAAACCATAATAAAGTATTTTCAATTAAAAGAAGTCGACGTTATACAATTGAGACGAAAGAAAACTGCCTAAATGTTCATTTAAAGAGTGCACGAGACTGCCTTTTGTTTTATTGTGTCTATTTTAATGCCATATTAAAATGCTTACTTATGTTTTTAAGTATATGTTTTAATGTTTTTATGTGTGTGCTTGTGTAACTGCATTGTATCCACTGCCGATGGGTGTCCGCATAAGCGTGAAGCCGCAACTGGGCGGCTTTTTCTCCGGCCTTCCTTTTTCGCAGCATTTTTGAGTGAAAATAAAACCGATTGTTTAATTGATTGATTGATTGATTGATTGATTGATTGATTGATTGATTGATTGATTGATTGATTGATTGATTGATTGATTGATTGATTGATTGATTGATTGAAGTTTTAAAATGAGTTTTCCCGTATTCTTCTGCGGCCATGTGCAACGGTCATGGAGTTCGCTCAAAGTTTTAGGGACCTCTCCGCTTGTGGAGCGTGAGATCTCAGCGCCGAAAGTACTTATGATCCTGTCTTTGGGTCCCTCCTTCTTTCTCGACGTTGCTATAAAAGCCATTGGCAAGTCGCCTTTGTCAGTTATATGTTTTGCGATTTCCTATGGCTAGCACTAACGTTAAGCTGAGCAACCTGTTAAGCAACGCTAAACTTTATGTCATCTGGTGACACAGTTAGACGGCGTTCTTTGTCAAAGCGTAAGGTAAGGCCCAAGTCAGTCCACTGCATATACCCGTGCCCCCTCCCCCTAACCCTTTCAGCTTGGCCGTCAGTAATTTGGCAGGGCCTTTAGCAACATTGATGCCGTTGCTATGGCTTAATCCTGCATCTGCCAAAACCAGGCAGGTGAAGGACCTTCGCAGAAAAATTAGAGAATGCTGAAGGCATGAATGTTTTATCCGTAGCATTAATTGCTGAGTGCCACGAGCCAGGACCGTGCAACACCAGTATTTCCACAAAAATGCAGATTTTACGGGAGTAACACCCTTAATCGTCATAATAGCGTAATTGGAGATAATTGCCAGTGCAAAATTTTGAAAGAAAAAGAAATAAGAAAAAGAAAAGGAATAGAGATAATTGCGAACCGTGTGAGGCCCTGCATTATCACAAAAATGGAGATTTAATGAATGTAACACCTTTAATATATATAATAGTGTAATTGGGGATACTTGTTCGGACAAAATTTTGAAAAACCACAAAATATGGCAGAATGCTCCTTCTTACCGGGTTCCACTGAGCCCCGCATGGTAGCGATGACGTTATTGACGAGCGCCAGGTTGAACACGTTGTTAACCCGTAGGCGCAGCAGCCTGCACTTCAGCAAACACAAATCAGGGCACTCGTCGCACGCCGCAATTAAACAAATATTAGCAGTGGCTAAGCTCGGCTATGCCAAGATATATGTAGCGTGAGCTAAGGTTAAGCTGGTAATTCTTAGCTTTCCTGGTTGTCTAGGATTAGCTGGATTATCGTGCTTACTGCTGCTTCAATGACACACACACGGTGTACGCATTATGTGACACATGTATATTTATCAAGCGGCCCCGGTGCAGCGTCACCAATCGCCCCAGAGCTGAGATGGTTCCACAGAAGCACGCCGGTGTTGCTGCGACGCACGAGCCATCGGTTCCACATGTGGCCACCCTCGCAAGATCATCAAGTGGACCGGGCCGCCAAGTGCGGGACGGAGGTCGGGGAAGACTGGGCGCGTGGGGTGTGTGAGAGACGCCGGGCAGCGAGAAATGTGTGCGCCGTGTGACGTCACTGCTCCTCGCGAATGCGCAGCATGGCTCTTTAGGACCTACGGGAAACTGCTCAACCTCGGCCAGTGTAGCTCACGATAGAAAACATGGCCAAGCCTGTCGCTTCAATTTTTGACAGCGTAGCTGCTCTAGCGATGGCCCTGACGGCAGCCTGGGCTAGTCTCGTGCCCCGCTCTCTCTGGGGAAGACTTCTCCGCCGCACAAAACCGGTTGCCAGTATAGAAAAATTCATTTAATCTAAGCAAAAATCAGAGCCCTTGGATTCCGTAAAGAAGTATGACCAGCGAAGCTGTGGTACGCGACATCAGAGCCGTCTTATCGGCTAATTGTCGTAGAATTTGTTTCCGGATACTTCCAATAACACAAGAGTTATCGTTTTCTGTTCGGATAGTTTCTTCACATGTGGTATTACTTCCTTGTGCCGCCCCTCAATGTGGGAGAGCCATCTCATAAAGGTCAGCCTTAAAACGATCCCCTTAAATTCGGCTTAACCTACAAGCACAAATGCATTCTTGGGTAGTGGCAATATAAGCCGTCTTTTATCAAAATATCGAGGCCCTGAGACCATGTTTTAGTTTCTATGATTTTCTTGTATTCCGGTAACCGGTTTTGCGTGGCCGGAATTCCTGGCTGAGACTGTCGTCCCTGGAACAGCTCCGCTGTTCAAAGTCATAGGGCCTCTATATTTTCATTTATACAGGACTATATTTATTCTAGGGCTTATATTGCCTTAAAAATATCTTTCCAGCAATACATTTGTGTATAGAGGTGAAGACGACTTTAGGACCATCGGTGCGCACTGCACCAGACAACGGAAGAAGTAGGAATATAGAAAACGACTCTAACCCTTGTGGTATGTAAAATTTCCCGAAATAAATTACAGAGCGATTAGCCGCTAAGACGAGTCTACCATTGCGCTGAGTTTCATTAACTTGTCATAAGTAGTTAAGGCGCAGTAAATACGTAAGCGTTACAAAATTACTGTCTGCTGTCATGGTCAACGTATGGAGACAGTATCGTTAGAGAAAACGATTTTAACCATTGTTTTACCGGGCATATCTGGGAAAAAATTATCCCACAGTTACTCGATAAGACGTCTCTAAATTTGCGCTCTAGAAATAAGCAGACGCTAAATTCAACCTCAGTAAAACTGGCCTCCAGCTCGGCTGTTTTAACAGATTTCACACTGGAAGGAGCTCGGTTTAGTTCTTCCATGGTTTGTAACAAAGTTCCTTTAAAGCGTAATGCGAAGTAGTTTGTCAGCGTTCTGAGCTAAGGTGAAAATGGCTGACTGGCTTCTTTATGGATCCCTATACACCTCTCGACCAAAATTGATTAGCCTGGAGAAAACTACGGGCAACTTATTGTAAATGTTAAACATTCCTCTACCCTTCTAGCAAAATGTACCTAAGTATTGAGGTTGGCTACTTTTGCGAAGACAGTCGAATTACACGTGCATGGATATCAAATATCGTTTCTCTAAATAAACTAATCTGCGGAACCGGCCAAGAATATTCTATGAATGGACTCATCAGTGGCCGAACAGCTTTAACGAGTATGCCTATATTATCACGAACACAGATGGCCACTCAGCTAAATTTAGAACGGAACTTATTTACGATGCCATTCGGCGAAAGGCCGCAAAACATGTATTTGCATACCAATTTTGCGCGTTCGCTCAAAGGACTTCTGTGCGAGCGGCAACAGCATTTGAAGTGTGCTGGCTCCGAAAAAGTGATAACGGCTTCTAGCCTAGTGGTAACGCTTCAAAATTGAACACACTGTTGCAGCAGCACTAAATCCTAATGCACAACGGCTGAACAAATGCTGAACTAAAGCTGATATATAGCATTTATACTCACGTGTCCAGTGATCCATCGCCTAGCCGGAATGTCTCGTTTTTGTTCGGCTGGAAGTGGCGTGGAGCTTCGGGACCTTTTAGTGTCCTGTTTTAGATAAGGGACATCAAGATTAGATGTGTTTTTGTTTAACTGCCACATTAAAAATGAAGCTGCGGGTCGTTCGTTTTACTGTAATTGATTAAAGCTGGCAGTAATAAAGTAAACATACAGATACTTATCACAGGATGCAAATAAAACAAATTTCTAACAAAAACACCACTCTTGACCGTACTGGAGGAACTCGGCAGAGAAAGTAAGATCCAGTGGCGGTCCCGGGAAGGGCATTAACAGCATATCACCAACAAAAATGGCCAAACACTACGGAGGTGAGGATTATCATCGGGTCTAATTTAACTATAAAAATTACTGGTCATACCATCCCACTTGAAAGGAGCCATGAAGAGAAAACACAAGTTTGGTTCATTCGAAAGATTGCCCCGTTAGAACCATACTGACACCAGTTTTAACACAAACCTCGCTCAAATAAGATACATAATTAGGAAAAAAGGGAATGACCATGCGACCCACCAGCTCATTTCCCGCAACAGAACCTATGATGTCACACGAGAATGCTCTGCGATTGGCGGAGGCCGGCAAAATCAAACGCAAGTTAGGCAGGGCTTACCAGTTTGCATAGTGTGCTATATGCCCGTGAATTATGCTGCACATTCCTTTCATGACACTAAGAACGGTGGAGTAAATGGTTGAAGTTCCGAACAAACACGCAAACGTGTACGCCAATGCGTACGAAACTACCGCCGGCCGAGCTCGACATCTCGCCATCGCGCAGACGAATTTTATGGTTCGAGGCTCTTCGAGGCAACGAACCGTTCCAGCACGTACAGCCACAGCCTTGCTTGGTATCTCAATCCCTTGACAGGCGGTTGGCCGTCATATCGCCAACCAGCAAAGGTAAAAATAGAAACGAGGGGCGTAAGAAACAGCAAGCAGCGACGAGATATTGCCAGTCGTCGCAGAAGTTCCGGAATGGTGTTGGCTTGCGGCTGTCGTTACGGGCTCGTTTCCAGTTTACAACCACTGAAAACTTCAGTTTGTTTGAGTACTTTACAATATAATTTTGTTGCTGCGTTTTTAAATCCTCATGTAGTACGGGCAAATCGTCGAGCGAGTGCGACATCCCCGCCGGGGAAGGGATCTCCTTTCATGTGCTGCCCAACGACGAACCTCGGCGAAGCAAGTGGCTACGTTTTGTGAACTTTGCAAACAGAGGAGAAAGGCAGCTAAAGGAAGTACGAGTGTGCTCGCTTCATTTCCGACGAAGTGATTACGGCAGGGACCCTTATGTTATCTCACTCCTGAGACATGCCGCCGCTCGTCGCCGGCTTCGTCAAATCGCCGTCAAAGCGCTATGAGCTTGGAAAAAAAAATACCGTACACACCCTGAATTGACGCTCGTATCTTTCTGGTCGGAGCAGAGAGCTCGCGCGAACGAATTTCCATACACGACACCGGCCAACTGGCATAAGCATTACTGCTAATGAAATTGAGCTATTATTAACCGTAATAAAAATACGGCACATTCGTACCAGTCTGTATTCGTCCGTCCCGACGGGGCTGACGAGGCAGCGGTGCCGACGGCTGGGCGTTCGTCTGTTGTGGGCTATCGCGGAATGGTCGCTTTCCGGTCCATCTGCGTATCCACAACTCCTACCGCTCGTGCACTTAGACGCATTGAGCGTTCAAGTGGTGTGAGGTTAATTGCAAGCCCAAGCTCCTCGGCGAGAGTTTTGTTCATCGGATCAGGCGATTCGATAACTAGGGCTGAGGGTGCACTAGGTTTTACAAGTATTTTTAAAATGGCCGCCGTCTCGGTTTCGGCACGAGTTCCGGTTCCTGTCTGACTCCCGCGTGTGGGTGCTATATGGAGTCGACATACTATGTATCTGTTTCATGGACCCGCTCGTATGACGCCATTGTTCACGTCGCGAAATGTGAAATTTAGCAGGAGATTCAAAATTTTGGATTAAATTGCCTTATTTCTCAGTGAATAAAGCAGCATTTGCTTTCGGGAAAGCGCTTGGGGTAATATGAAGCACCTAATGTTTTGAATAAAATAAACTTTTGTTTTTTCTTCATGGCTCCTTTAACACCGCGCGCACATTTGTACGGAATGTACTGAGCCCCTACGTCGTCCCCTTATCGGTATCCTACGAATGCAGTCCGCCAAACACTGCATTGAACGTTTTTGGAGCTCCCTGCACGAGACCTCCCACACCCCCCTTACAGTACGGTGGATCCCTGGCCCTGCAGGGTGTCCCGGTAACGAAAGCGCCCACAGCCTGGCGAGTGAGGCATCTGCGTCGTACCTCCGTCAGCCAGGGGAGAGGATTGCCAGCGGAGCCGACTTCGATCCTGACGAGGAGCGCGAGCGTCGCAAAGATGCTCGGCGCCTTCACCTCACATCATCAGTGCCCGATAATCCGGATCCTCTGCCTTCTAGCTTATCCCGAGGAGCGCGGGTGTTCCTGAACCGGGCCCGTTCCGACTTTTCCCTGACCGCCGACGTCGTGGCGAGGTGGCAAGGACGCAGCATTCAGGTTGGGACCCCAGGCAACGGCTCCCAGCAAGGCACCAGCCTACTGCCTGCACGTTCTCAGCGTGAAAGCTCTGCACACCACGCAGAAATTCAACAGACCGGATCGGAACGTAGTTCCTCCGCTTGGATCTTTGAACCCTTGGGCGCTGTTACGCATGCCATGGCACATCTAAACCAGACCTTCCGCACCTCGTCCGGTCTTGTCCGTTCCTTGCCGTACTTCGCGCCCAACACCACCTGGCTTGCGTTCAAAAAGAACATCTGTCGCAGAGGACCAGTCTACACTTCCTTCACTTCCCTGGCCGATGTGCAATAGTCGACCCACTGTGCCTAACCTCATGGGGAAGTGCACTGAACTTTCACAAGACATAACTTGCTGCAAACCTCATACCATTTTTGGCCACGTGTTGCGGACGCACAATTGTGCCGCAAATTCGGGGTGATGAACAAGATTGACGTTGCCTGTTATGTTAAGCTTTTACGTCGTTTGGGCTTACTTTTACTGCTACGCAACTGTAGGCTCAGCAAAAGGCCTAAAGATTTACCAAGGCCCTCAGTAATACCAACAGGGAGAAGTTGAGCTAAGGCAAAAGGATGGTGATGATAGTGGCAGGGCACGTTCGGCTTCGTTGTAAACGGCTATCCATAAACTAGGCAATGTTGTTTTGACGTTCGGCTCACGTGCAATAACAACATTCAGCTTACCTCAACAGCATTGTGGCGTCCCGAAAGCTGATTGGCTGGCTCGGAATTGGCGGTAGACCAGCAAACGCGGGGTCCATCCTCTCGGCAGACACTGCGAAAGAGAGATAAAAGATAAAAGATAAAAATGCGGAAAGTTTTGCCGACACAAGTTCGCCGACCTGCAGGAAAAGAGGGAGAGGGAAGAAATGCAGTATATGTAGTGAGTAGGAGTTAATTAGACAAAAAAGTAACATATATAAATCACATATAGCCTTGTTTCACGGAGAGAATATGAACAAGACTTTGTATGCACTAGGCGAAGGCTTCAATGTCGTAGAAACTACAATGTCCTCATGATACTCAAATAACGCGGATAAAAATTTGCCCTTGCAAGAAGCAGAGGGCCTTCGTCTAAGTGGAGCCTTAGTGCTAATTGGCCGGGGAAGAAGTGACCAATTTTTCTGCTGCAAATGGCACCTTTTTTCGGCATAGGCTCCTCACCTGGAGCTGTCGAACATATATTACTAGACGCGACATGGAAAAACGTTCCATATTAAATGTTCATGCAATAAACTGCCAATAATCATCCACTTGGATGTATCGTTACATGTATTGCATCATTTATTTTAGACTACATCTGAACTTTAGAATAAAAGTGTAGTAGTAGCACAGATGCATTTCCAGGAGGCCGATAACCGAAGCAGGCGATGCTATTTTAAAGAAACACTACAATTGCCAGACGAACTTGTGCCTCAAGTTTACAAATAATATTTATGAATGGTTCTAGGGCGACATGCTTATATTAAAGAATAACGAAGGTATTACATGCTGGCCGCCTTTATGAATGCTTGCATCCTGAAGTTTTTAGTCTAATGAGGATGCAGATTAAATCCGATCTCATTCATAACGGGTAAATACTATGTGACGTGTGTAGGTTTTACGAAGTAACGCTTGTAAATCAAGCGCCTAAATAAACGCGTGTTCTGGATATAATTACTATCGTTGCCTTCCTAATTTATTATCCCACGTTCGAAAAATATTTACTGGGTTAGGGCCCCTTCCTTGCACTCAATCTTGCGGCATTGACAACATTATAGGTATGGCACGCTATAGTTCACTTTGCAGGCTGCGTGCAGCACTGTAGAAGCCACAAAACTCTCGGCTTATGCAACCAGGGTGGTGCAGCATTAATTTTCCGAAGGCTCTTGATTTAGTTTCGCTTCAGAGCCTACCAGCGAAGTACGCAGTTTCTACATTATCATGCCAATACAAATTCTCCGAATTATAGGTTACAGTATGTGGCAATAATTATTAACGCCTCGTAATCTTTTCCTGTCACATCCAGCATATGGGCGAATTCTGTTACAGCTGTTATGTTAATCGAACAACGCCAGTCATTTGATTCATCTCAGATCCGTTCGTACGCACATTATTGTGTACTCTGCAGCAAAATAAGCGTCGAAAATGACTTACTACCACCTAAAAATTACCTGAACGCCTTGTTATTGTAGTGCAACAAGTGGGTAATTCATAAAAACATCGATGAGATCAAGTCGATGAGATTCACCTATCTCCTCTTATTTCTTACCGGCGATTATTCTGTTTCCAACGTTGCCCGGACAACCGAATAAAATACATTTCAGCAATTTTGAATCTTATCTAACACGAAACACCTATTTTGACTAAACAACTGACAAAGCAAGCAAAACTCCTACGAAAATCAGTTCACATGGTAACATGTGAGACTAAACTAATGGCGTTCAGCCCATTTGAAGACAATACCTGTTATACATTGCTATCACCTGAAAACCTCATGAGATGTTGCGAAGGCACACATTCTGTGTACAACGCCGTCTAACGATCGGCCTCTGTCTATCTTTGAAAAGCAGCTTCAGCTGGGAAACAGCCACTTATTCTGGAACAAAATTTATTTGAATTGTATTGACCGTAGAAGAGGCTTCAAAACTGAAACGGACAATGTGAGCAGTGGTCAAAAGGGGAAAAGTTGCATTTCAGTACCACATATTAGAGATGCACCGTTGGTACCGAGAGTTCGTCGGCACCAAGATTGCTTTGGTGCCGAAACATTCTCGGCACCGACGCTACCGACCCCTCTCGGTGCGCGCAATGGCACACGCGTCTGCGCAGTCTAGGAGTTGTGACGCCGCCACATCACTGGCTCGAGCGATGCCGCCCTATTACCATCAGTGCTCAGCAGGGCAGCTTTAAATGCATAACGCAAGCATTTTCCCCAAGAACCACTTCGTGAAGAGAACTTGGTCTTAAATCTCATGCGATATCCCCTACGTCGCGAATGTCAACAGTTTGTGTGACTGCCGGGTTTCCCGGTTCGCTTTTGCAGCGGGATTGTTGCGCTGTTTAATATAGAGCCTTGCGGATAAATTTGCCGAGTGCAGCTAAAACCACGCTTTTGTTATGGAAACCCGGGAAAAAACTTGACCACCCTTTCCAGAAAAAGAGCTGAGACAAACGTGAAAACTATCTGACATCAAAACTTCATCAAAAGTGCGCGAAAAGTTTCCCTAAAAGTGCGTCGTACCTTCCTCCAATCTATTGTAAAACTTCATACACCTAAATCGCAAACGAAGAACTAACCCATGCGGCGACTTTTTGCGTACTAATTAAAGGCGTCTAAGGAAGACTTAAATGCACACCGATGCGTGATTTATGAGATAAAGTTCTGCCATTGCATTCTCTTTATGACCGATGCGTGTATTGTCTCCTCTGGAACCGTTCCTTCTTCGCGATTTTCAATTAAGCCCGGTTTCACACGCAAGCGCCGTGGGTGCAGAGATCTTATCAGAGCATTCGGTCGGTCAGCCAGACTGTGGGGAAATTCATTAGCGTAAATTTCCAAAAGAACACCCACCGAAATTTCACAGATATCAAGTGAAAAATGCGGGGTGAATGATCTTCGGTTATAGGTGGCAGAACCAACACCCAAAACTGCACAGATATCAAGAAAAAATGCGAGATGATCGAACTTGCAGTTGAAGTGGGAAAAGACAAATTAGCGACAACATCAGCACATAAATAGATGAGTCCTGTTTAGTTTGTTCCCTCATCGGCGCTAAAGCCATCAATTTTAGGGGGTGGGCGATCTTAGGGGCTTCTAGCAAACTGTATTTTTCACTCCTAATGGGGGGTGGCGATGTTTCGGGGGAGGTTATTCTCTCGAAACTTTACGGTAGTTTCCTGACAGAACACCATTGGTCCTACTAGGAACGTTTCCGCTTCAGAAACATCGCTGCATGCGTTGCTTGCGCTGCACTGGCAACCGTGCCGTTTCACTTTCCCGCTCATATTGCTGACACAACCATAAGCCCATGCGGAGCATCCAGTTGGTATGCTAACTAGCTTGCATTAGGCATGTCAGGGCGCCCTTATAAAAACAGTAGCAGCGAAGCTTCGCTCATGTCCGCGATCAGTCGATGAGAAACTTAAATTTAAACTTCGCGATTTTATTTGCGCATTCACAAATAATTTATTCCCTAAATTTCATGTTTTATCTTTCGATGTCGAAATTTCTAGTAAGGCGTGCGGGTTTTAACGATCATTATACTTCGAATTACCTATTCTCCACTCTATCGAATTGAATAGTTGCAAGTACAAAAAAATTACGGCAGCGCTACAACTGACAGGCTCGCTTTGTTTCGGTTTGCATACGTGGCTGCCAACATCCCCTCTCGGTGGTTTTGTGGCCGTGGGTATTTCTAGATTTTCATAGTACTTCCCTGCCCAAGAGAAGTTTTCTTTAGCCAAATGTATTGTATTAGCAATTGGCAATGTCAGGGCTTTCTCAAAGGAAAGAAAATTCAAGAACTGGCAGTTGGAGACCCAGGAAAGGGGGAATACAACCAAGCAAGCAAGCAAAGAAGGAATTCGGTATTGCGATCAGACGTGTGTCTCCATTATTTTCCACTGGCTACTCCCGAATTTTGGCATGAGCCATATGTTGGCACGAACAACTATTTATTTCCCGCACCAAGAAGCGTGATTGACAAACCCAGCCACCTGCCTTCATGCACTGCGATTAGCGCCATCTTCTGGTTTGTTCATATACAATTCATATACTACCCACGGCCGGACTGGAGGAGCGGCGAACGCGTGCGCGCCCGCCGCTCCTCTAGCCCGGCCGTGATACCACATGGTCATACTACCGTGGCCTCCTCGATTTGCTGCCGGCGGCGCACCGTTGCTCTGGCCGTTCCAATCGCCCGGAGAGAGCGTAAGTTGAAAAGGGGGTGTGGTCGCGTTTTTCGCCGCACCGCGGCGCGCGTAGCCTAAGGTCGTTTCCCTGGCGCGGGCGGGTGAAGAGGACGAAAACTCGGCCTTCGCAGCCTGTGTGCGACGTTTAATAAAAAAAGTTACCCCACACCAATGCAGGTGAAAGGTAGAAGTAGTTACTGGTGCTTTGAATTTTTAATGTACACGATGCTCGGGGTGATGCATAAGAGAATTCATTGCACAGCAGTATTCTTTTTCGTAGTCACGCATGGTTCCAAAACACAACATGTTTTCAGGTTTTATTTCTGAAAATCTCGTACATGTTGTTTGGAACGCACGGAACGCATATTCCGTGCGTTCCGAGCAAGAACCAAATTATGGGAATTCAACCGACCGAAATCCAACCATTAGTAAACACGAAAATACCCCCTATGTCGTTTCCTTTTTTCTCGTTTAAACGTGCGGTCTTTGACAGATAAAGTAGATGACATGGCAACACTACTTGAAGCGTTTGGCGTAACTTTTACGGCGATACTATTAACAGAGACGTCGTATACTTCAGCATCTGAAGTGTATACTGTCCAAATGGCTATCGGCATTTCTTCCGTAATAGGCAGGGTAAACGTGCTGGTGCCGTTTATTGGCATGCATGCTTGTATATACAAACGTACAGAGAGACTTACAGTCTACCATAAATAGACGTGGTCTAATTATGCAATAAAAATCTTTACCCGAGTTACGATTGGTATAGTTCTCCACTTGATGTGTTTATTCAGTAATATCCCGAACAATTTACTTACAGCCGATGTTGTGCATACATATATTAGTGATCAGCTTAACTGCTCACCGAAAAAAATAATGTCCTTAATATGTCATGCCAACAAATTATGTGCAGAATATATTACCTCAGCAAATCTAGAAATTCAGAAACAGACTTTCGAAAAAAAATGCACATGTAGAGTCGACAGCGATATAAAAGGCATCGCGGAATACCATGACTTTCTCACTCACGGCAAATAATTTGGTAGCGTGATTGCAGTAGGTACTTGAAACCCCAAGCACATTAAATAAAACGCAAAAATCTGATTGATTCGTACCCGTGGAAGCCTAACAGATTATTTGCCTATCGTAGTCACCTGCCTATAAACAATACACAAGAGCTTATCGGTATTACGCTGTTTTCGCGCACGTGCACTCGTGCATACACACACACACACACACCACACACACACACACACACACACACACACACACGCACACACACACACGCACACCACACACCACACACAACGCAAGCACACACGCACACACGCACGCACACACGCACGCACACGCACGCACACACACACACGCACACACACACGCACACCTCACACGCACACACACACGCACACACGCACGCACACACACACACGCACACACACCACACACACACACGCACACACGCACGCACACACGCACGCACACACGCACAACGGATACCCATCCCAGCGTTCGAAACAACTTAAAAGGCAAAAAAAGCATATTTTCGCGCAGCGATTTGGACAGTATACACTTCAGATGCTGAAGTATAGGACGTCTCTGTTAATAGTATATCGCGGTAAAAGTTACGACAAACCTTTCAAGTAGTGTTGCCATCAACGTTATTTGCCATGTCATCTACTTTATCTGTCAAAGACCGCACGTTTAAAGGAGAAGAAGGAAACGACATAAGGGGTATTTCGTGTTTACTAATGGTTGGATTTCGGTCGGTTGAATTCCCATAATTTGGTTCTTGCTCGGAAAGCAGGCAATGTGCGTTCCGTGCGTTCCAAACAACATGTACGAGATTTTCAGAAATAAAACCGGAAAACGTGTTGTGTTTTGGAACCATGCGTGACTACAAAAAAGAATACTGCTGTGCAATGAATTCACTTATGCATCACCCCGGGCATAGTCTACGTCGAAAATTCAAAGGCACCAGTAACTACCCTAATGGCACCAGCAGCTACTTCTACCTTTGTCCTGCATTTGTGTGCGGTAACTTTTTTATTATTAAATGCCGCACACAGGCTCCGAAGGCCGAGTTTTCGTCCTGTGCGCCCGCCCGCGCCAGGGAAAGCGACCTTAGGCTACGCGCGCCGCGGTGCGGCGAAAAACGCGGCCACGCCGCTTTTTCAACTTACGCTCTCTCCGGGCGATTGGGACGGCCGGAGCAATGGCGCGCCGCCGGTAGCGATCGCGGAGGCCACGGTGTGTTCATGTTTTTAGATGCGACTGCATCTCATTCACTCGCCTTGTCCCTCCATACGGCGTTGTTGTTGTCCGTCCACACCCTCCCCCATTCTCCTCGCCGCGCGAGCTGTGCTCTCCGCCGCTCACCCCCTCTCCTCTCCAATAGCGAACACTCTCTCGCGAGGGGCATTAGATTGGATTTGATTGGCTTGGCTTGCCTTGGCTTGGCTTGGCTTGGATTGGATTGGATTGGATTTGGATTGGATTAAAGTGGATTGTGTTGGATTGTGTTGCGTCATAGCCGCGCCACGTTGCGTCATAGCCGCGGTCGTTCCAGCACCGGCGTTCCTATTTCCATCGATGCGTTGAATGGAGGCTAACAATTCTGGTATCGCCCGCGCAACCGTAACAAGCACCGATCACTGTGATAACAGGAATGCTAGCACCACTGAATACAAGGCTGCGAAGCGGCCTGAACGTGATGCTGAACGCAAACGATTGAAGCGAGCAGCCTATTCCGAACTTCGTAAACGTGATACCGAACGCAAACGGTTGAAGCGAGCAGCCGATGCTGAACTTCGTCAACGTGAAGCCGCTGCCGTACGCGAGAAGCGAGCGGCCGATGCTGAACTTCGGCAGCATGAAGCCGCTGCCGTACGCGACAATGGAGCGGCCGATGCTGAACTTGCGTCGCATCTCCACAGGGTTCCCCTCGCGGGAAGGTTGGGTAATTTTGTGCCGCCTCAGACACTCATTTGTGGTTTTGCATCGGACTACGCTGAAAATGTATCGTTAAAATAAACTACTTCAACCACTTGCGCAGCGAACTGCATCGCTCGAGATTTCAGACACTGGCGTCCTCGACAGTGCCCTTCGCAAGATATGTGATGCTCGCTTAGGGCGCAGACTGAACATAGGTTCCGAGCCGTAACGGTAATCGATAGCTTTTTCTCTGCTCTTCCACACTTCATATGATCTACCTGTCGTAATAAGCGCGACACATGGAGCGTTTGAAGGGAACCTGAGTTCTTCGGAGCGGATGACTGAATCACGCTTGGTGGTGGCGCGCCGAAGACTTTATATGCATCTGCACATTGAGCGACAGCAGATGTCGTAATCGGCGAGCTTCCCAACCATTTGGCGGCGATAGCAACGTATCCACTCCAAGTGCCAACGTATACCTGCTACGGGAGGTTCGGCACTGGAGATGACAGCTGCCGCCAAAATGCTCACGGCCGTTTCATTAATCCCCGTTTCCGCAATGCTTTCACAATCTAGTTGCGTACGGAGAGCTGGCTGCGACCAGTAATTTCTTTTTTACAATCACCAACTCCGTGGCGGCAATGCGTATACCTGTCCTTCGAGCCCGCGGGACTATCGCCAGAGATAATTTTCTAGGGCCGCCGGTTAACTTCGCAGGCCGAATGCCCGGTGTTTCAAGAACAGCTTCCGTAACCGAGAACCCGCATGTCCTGATTTCACGTTTTTGATTTTTTTTCCCCGGCTCCCGAGGCCCTCCGGTGTGTGGGATGCTGATTTCGGTGAACGAGTGGCAGACTCGCCGATCCGATGTCGATGACGATGATCATGCCGTTCCTGATGACGCCCGTCATCACAGAGACATCAGTGCACTTGCAAGTGCACTAAAACTTTCGTCTTAGGTGTATTATGAGCTAAGGCGGCAATCGACGCAGCCACTCTCACCCACAACTTCCGTGTATCATTCATAAGGCACCTTTATGCTATGTAAACTGAAAGTGTAGGTGCCCAGCGGGGCTCATCTGAGCTTTGCCGCACCTGCCTGTGCCGACTGGCTCTACCCAGTTCGGCCCTGCACGGCACGACCTCCTCGAGAGAGAAGGTCGCCGGTGGTTAGCGACACCGCATAGCCGGAGCTTCCGCGCGCAAGTTGTACCCAATCGTGACGATGCGCTGAAAGGCC
The DNA here is from genome assembly GCA_013339765.2 of Haemaphysalis longicornis. Lineage (NCBI taxonomy): Eukaryota > Metazoa > Arthropoda > Arachnida > Ixodida > Ixodidae > Haemaphysalis > Haemaphysalis longicornis. The sequence goes on from JABSTR010000189.1 coordinate 21,231, forward strand.
ACGGAGAGTGGTCGCTAACGGTGGCTTCCGGTGGCCTGGTCGCCCGCCGGTCGTACTACAGACTTTGCTGCGCTGAGCAGGGTTACCGCGCAGTTGACAATGCACCCAGCCGCCCTGGGTTTCATTTTTATATTGGCGCCGTGTTTGATTTTGCCAGTTTTTTTAGAAGTTGAACATTTGCATACTTTTGCTTGATACTTCGTCCAAGGAACACCTGTTATGCAGCCTATTGATTATATCGTTACACACATGCCTTTTTCTTTAATTTACAAGATTTCAATTTATATTCGTTTTTTGCCGCGTGCAACTCAGCTAACAATTAGCCGCCGTTTGCAATGGTGTTATTCCTGCTTTATGCAGATTTCTTTAAACGAGAGACACACTGTCACTAGCTAAAGAAAGCAGCATTACAAGCATTCGGTTGCCCCCCAAAACGCAGAAAATCTTACGAGGAGTTTTATGCAGGTTGTGCGCTGTCACAATAAAATGATTTTGCAAACATTGTTGTGGCCACCTTTTTTTTTCATACGGACAACTCTCGCATATTTTCGTGTGGAAGAACAGGCCTCTGAAAACAGCTGCAGTGTGTACATGTCCAAAGCAAACATGAAACCTGTCATCATTGATTTACACGTGGATGGGCTTCGAAATCAGTAATTGAAAATTTAAATGTCTGTAGTCTTGGGTCCAAAATAGGGAAAATTGGGCGTGCCTGTGGTCACCAAAATACGTTTAAGAATACAATAAATCGGGGTGCATCTGACTTGAAGTTGTTTTATTTGTTGCGACTGAAATTGAAACTGTAACTTGCTTAACGCACATGTGTAGAACAGATTGCCATATCTTTGAGGTTATCACTTAACGTAATACTCTTTAAACGTGGTAATCCTAAAAATATGACGGGTGCTTCCACCCAACAGGCAATAATTCGAAGGCCAGATAAGAGCGCGGCCATCCGTCGTGCCTATTACGAGATCGCGCCCCGCGCTCTACTGAACTACATTGACCATGCATTTTATATAAAGTACATAAGCCTGGATAATAAATACCTGAAAAATAACCACCTTTTAGCGAACCGAACGTTATTTAAGCACAAGAAATTTTCCATTGGTAGTAGGGAATATTGTCCATGTGTCGAAGGCGTCATGCGGCACATGTTAGAGAAGTCGCATAGCTGCAATCGTAGGTAAAATAAATTCATTATTATCGGGTTCTATGAGTCGCTTTGCATCCATAACATCAGCTATGCTTTCTTTTTATTGCGATACGAAGCACGAAAGTTGACGAAACGCCATTTCGAGAAGCGTTGCAGCATACCCGGCTTTCGTTTCAACCATCGGCTCCGCGCGCCGCGGTGCGGCGGAAAACGGCGAAACGGCCTCTTCGGAATTACGCTGTCTCGAGGCGAGTGCGATGGCCAGAGCCACGGCGCGCCGCCGGCAGCCGATCGCGGAGGCCGTGATACTACTTAATGGGATCGGTTTTCGACCGCATGACCCTTGGAGTAGAACCGCCGGTTTTCACGCTAACAATCTGGGTTCGGCCCCTGCTCATTACAATGTTTTTGTATGGACGAAACTTTCTTTGTTGCAACAGGATATCTTAAGACAATTCCCCTTTATTTTTGAAAATATGTACAGCCTTTGTAAAACTTTTTGTGGGCCAAGCCGGAAACGTGCAGGCTTGCAAAAAATTCAATGTACAAGCTTACGTCATGGACGAGGCTGGAACTTTTCATGCAGGAAAGCTAGAGAAAACACCTTCCTTTCTTACTGCCTCAAAATATGTTTGTCACTGTTTAAGGTAAAGCCGATTCTTTGAATTCTTTGAGGTCAAGAAGAGCTTAGGATTGGCCCAGAAAATTTTAACAAAGCGTGTAAGTATAGTTTGGCGTATTTTAGGTAAGAGTACCCTGCCAACTCGTGTATTAAATTGAAGGTTTCAGGTTCTCACTGATGGTGTATGGCGCGTCAAAAACGCGCTGCAGGAAAGCCAACTTTCTCCCACGGCGGTCATAATCATGGGTAAAGTAAAAAAAAAAAAACGCTTCGCATGGTCGGAATGGCACCTGGCACCCTCACGTCATGAAGGTTACGTCTATCCAACTGGGCCATTCCAACACGGTCGAAGTTGTTCGGATTTGGAGAGGGGTGCGTAGATGTGCACAATTTCACACACAAAAAAAATCCCGTCCCCTCCGTATAACGACGACGATACGTGAACAAAACTACAGCGACGATGTTTTAGCTCAAGACTTGGTCAGATTCGAGGACGATTGTTGAACGCGAAGCTTTCTTAGTGAGAAATCCAATGGTGAAAGGTCAAAGTCAAAGCTGCTGCTCCAAGTCCAAACTACTTGCTAGTGAAAGTGAAACCTCGATGACTCAACAACAAATCAGCCGACAACCAAGTAATCCCTCATAAGAAAGCTTCCGGTTCAATCATCGTCGCCGTTAGAGGGAGGAATGAACAATTTTCAGTTGTCTCTATGGAAACAGCTCAACATACTTTTATAGCGAAAGCTCTCTTTGTGGGACTGATGGCGTCCTGCCAAAAAAAACTAATGCATTTCCCCGCAGAACGGTTGGACGACCGAGAAGCTCTGATGAGATCTCCAGGCACACGGCACGTGCGTGAAATCGGGCTTCCCTTGTGTTAAGCGGTTGAAAAGCGCTAAAAAGCAAAGGTTGTAAAGGAGACAATACACGCATCAATCATGAAGGAGCAGAACAGTATACCTGTATCTCACAAACCAGGTATCGGCATACGTTTAAATTGTTCGCAGATGTGTTTTCTTAGTGCGCAAAAAATCGCTGCATGATTTCGTTCTTCGTTTGCCATTTGGGTCTTCGGAGGTTTGAAGATCGAATGCACACACTTTCAGCGAGGGTTGGACGCACTTTCAGCGAAGGTCGGAGGGTCACCTGTGAGTGCTCACCAATCGCAGGCACCCCGGGGGTGAGCGGGTCGCCCACGTGCATCATGGTGTCCCTGCGCAGCAGGGTGTCCGGCATGCGAGGTCCGAACGGAAACGCCTTTGTCGACGATGACGTCCCGTCCTCTTCGTCCGAGTAGTGGTCAGGAAACACGACGAGGCCAACAGCTCCTCTCCGAGCGCAGCTGAAAGCCTTCGAGGCTAGTGTGGAGCCCCCTTCTCTGCGCAGCCGCACAAAAGGGGCGCCGACCAGGGTAGCCAGCTCTTTCGAAGCAATACTTTTGTAACATGAATAAAAGACTACATGGTGTAGGCAATGTCTAGGCAGTGAAAGTACGGGCAAATTGATAAATTGATTCAATCGCAAATGAATGGAATGGCGCCCTGCTGAATGGCACTGTCATTGCTGGTGTGTTGGGCTGTTAGTTGAAGGGCCCAAGGTTTGAAAATTCGTGGTGTATTCAGCCGCCAGGTTAGTTTCTCAATTAATATTTATAATAGTCTATTCAATACACAACGCACAAGCTTTGCAAAAAAGTGCCCTGAAATTACTATGGAGGAATGCTATGTAGCATCTACCATTCGTAATTTTATGGTATTTATTTGTTTTGGTTCTCATTTTATCTCACCTCTCCTAGCCAGCGTTTTCATCGACGACGGAGTTTTTTTTTTGTCTTTTATGGTTATAGGTGTCAGGGCACTTGATACATAGTCTTTTGCGACTTCGTTGAAAAATTTACCGCTTTCCTATTTTTGGTATGCAGTGGACTTAAAGAAATTGTCGTGGAAGAGATAAATATGCTCCGTTTTTTAGGAGCTTCGTTTAAGCTGAGATAGTGTCAGCATTGCGCGATGTGCTACGCCGTGGGAGTTCACTCTAGTACAAAAAATAAGCAGTGGATGTTAAATGCCATCATCCAGGCGCTTCAAAACAAAGAGCAAGAAGACTTCTGAGCGCGTGCTACTTCTATCTCTTTATTAAACGTTTTTTGTGCTATGCAGTCTTTGGTCTTCCTCGTCTCTACAGCGGATGATTTTTGCAATCGCTGTCGCAAATAATTAACTTGTGAATACCTCACCTACGTTATTTGGCTGCAAAATACAGCGGGAGCTTCGGTGTATTGGCTTGGAGAAAGCAACTTTGTGTTTGCTTGTTTTTCCCCTCGCCGCCGTATTTTTAATAGCGCCGCCAACACACAGCGCGCGGAAAAAGCCAGTATGCTCTTAGGACGGCATGCAACGCCGGAAGCGTCGCTTTTGCCAAAGTGACCACTCTTGAAGCCTGAGATAATCTCTATCTTTCTTTTCAACGAAAGGTCATTCTACGGTCCTTCTTGCTCGGCAATCCGATCCTGACTTCGCGAGGAAATGGCGCACACAAAGCCAAATAAAGGTGACTGCCTACCCGAGCAAGACTACAAGCCCATCGGTGAAGTGTGCGGTGTCCGCGAGGAAGCCTGAAACCACCGCTGATTCAAGCCTTTCAGTAAGGCGTGAGGGATGGCGGTGCTCTTGAAAACTAGTTGTTGTTTCTAGTGTGGGTGTTTTGGATTTCTGAAGAGGTGGTTTGAAATTTCGCGTTGAAAATTAACGGCTGCTTTTTTAAAATTGCCCCGCGAGGCGTTTGCGCTGTTGAGGCGGTAGTTCTGTTTACCGATTGCAGTTCGTCAAGATTGTAACGTATTGGCATTTCTTATACATTTTTAAATAATATTTAACGTCTCATTTTTACTTTTATGATGATTTTATGGTTTTATTGTTTTTTAATTATATATTTCTTTTTATTTTACAGATTTTTTTATTTTCTGTATTATGTATTATTTTTTTTTATTTTTCACTTATTCGATTTCCTGTGCTCGCTGAGCACATTAATTGCTGCTACAGAACAGTGGTTGTGCCGCGGTGCGCCCGCTTTAGAGGCCGCACTGACCACACCGATCAATATGAATTAGCTACAGACTGCTGCATAGTAGTACAGATATTTGATAGCAGGCTAGAACCTTTTAATGCTGAAAGGTATTTCAATACCGCCTCAAAGTTAGACCACAGCAGGTACCAATGCTGGGCTGTAGTTGTTATACCGGTTCAGATTCTGGGGTGCCACTCACTGCAAACTACTACCTGGGCTTTGTATCTATTGGCATCCCCCGAAGACAACCGCTTCTGTGATGTTTTTATGTGTCCATTACGATGTTTACTCAGTAACATCTCCCCTGTAATTTTTTTCGGTTGTCTGAAAGAAACATTCACATTCACCTTTCGTAGCAGCTAAACTTAAAATTTCTCCACCGAAATTGCACAGTGAGGGAGTCAAAGCCCGCACGATACGTTGACAGACACATGGTGCATCTTTAAAGAAAATGAGGCGAAATTTCAGAGGTTTCCAATGAACGTCGATTCCCGGAATCAGGTGAGGTCACTCTTTAGTTTTAAGGTGTCAGAACGAACCGATAATTCATTTTAAGCGGTTATTGCCTGAATTTCATTTAGAAAATATATCAAGCGTTTCTGTGGCTGCCCGATACACGTTTACAATTGACCAGCTAGGTCAGCCTGTACGCAGTATGACATGGACATTGCGAGCTGGTATGGCCCTACGAACAAACTATTGCCTGCACTCTGCCCGCAAGAAAGAATGTGAGAGAACGGTTAAGTTCACCTGCCTAGATACGCGCAACTAACTCAAGTCACATTGCGCATATATGGTACGCAGCAACCAACGGGTGGCAATCGGAGAGAGCCGTGAACTCTAACTGCATAAGTTCTTCGCCAACGGGACAGCCCAGTTCCGTCTACCTAACTGCACAACGAGCACTAGCCACCAATCCAGCGGTGCCGCACTGACCAAGTGTAGCATGCACGAGCACCACATCTGGTGAATGTTCCGACTAGTCTGTGGGGTCAGCTCATTGTATACGGCAGGGGTCGGCAACCTCTTGAGCTGGAGGGCAGAAATTGCATGCAGCCGACACGGCGAAGGGCGGGAAGGCAAATAGGGTGGGGGGAAGGGGGGCTTTAGCGGCAAACAAAAAACAAATCTGCGACTTTACAATATTATTGGACAGCACGCTGGCTCAGAGCAAAGATGGTGGACTATGCCAACAGGAAGCGATTATTTCGCTGTTCTAGACTCCCGTCTTGCACCATTCGAGGTACAAACTGGCCTGTCGCCCTTCAGATGGTATGTGACCAGTGGGGGGAAGAGGGGGGTCTCTAGATATGCTGGAGGCCGGGGCGGATGCGGCCCCCGGGGCCGCATGACCCCGTAGGTTGCAATTCGCAGTTTGCCGGCCCCTGGTATAGGGGATACAAACAATACCATGACCGGAACGCACTGCCTTCGCTACGTGCAGCGCCATCGGGTTTCTGCCTTTTGAAGCTCAGCCCATGCGTAGGTTTCTCGGGTTTTATGGCGCAGCCCTTTGGCGGCCGTCTCTGGGCTGAACCACGTTGTCGGCGTAACCGAGTGAACAATGACAAAACCGGCAAGTGAAAGAAAAAGCGAACGATGAAAGAAAGCAAAGGAGGAGAGTGTCGCGAAATTGGAAGGGTAGGCGGTTCGCTGTGGTGGCGCGAGCCAGCGCTCTCCAAAGTGTGCGGTGGAGGTGGGAGGGGCAGTATGCTGTGCCCGTACGAGGCGCTCGACGGCGCGACGCTTGGTGAAAAATGTGAGGGTGGCGTGCGCGTGACTATGATGTGCGTTCGCTTAAGACGCAGTTCGCGGTCCCTCCCTGAGACGCACTTCGCGCAGCCGAAGCAGAGGCTCATCATCGCTGCCGTCGAGAAAACCACGAGTGAGCGCTGCCGCAGCGCACTGCTGCTGCGCCCAAATATCGTATTAGGAAGTATCGTAATCACGAGCCATTTTTTGAAAGTACGTCCGATTGGTTCGAGTTTTCAAAATACAGTTACAATATCATGAAAGTTATGCCTCTCACGTACGTTGACTCTACTTCGCTTTTCGGCTCACTACTACTCCATACCACCCCCCCCCCCCCACGCCCCTGATGGCGCACGCGAGAGTGGAAGGCCCGCAGAAAAAGAACGCTCCGGAATGGCAAGCGTCTTCTTTAGGGCGTAACCACTTTAGGGGCCTGGCTTGTCGTCGTAGCTCCGTTCGGAGTCATTCTAGCCACCGTGGTCCCGCGGCGTCATGCACCGAAACAGAAGCTTCGAAAAGACCACCGCCTCCCCTGGTAGGGATAAAACCTGGGTCACTCGCGTTACGAAGTCCGAAAGTCTATTCCACCCTCTCCACAGAGGCCCGCGTTACTCATTTGCAAAGCATTGGGCTGCGCTGCAAAGTGATTGCGCTGCAAAGTGATTGCTGCGCCGCGTTGCCAAAGGTGACCACCGTTGCTAAGCCGCAAATAAGTACAGAATAACAGAAAATAAGAAAATCCCAAAATAAAGATATTGAAATCAATTTAAACCTCATTAAAGGCAATGAAATTTGTGTATCAACGTGCCCAAAAAACGCGCACAGCCGCATTTAATTCAAATCAGTGTATCTTTATAGGTGTTTTTTTTTGGGGGGGGGGGTGGAGTGGGGGGGGGGGGGGTTACATGTGCGCTGCGTTTTATGCTGCAAGCACACGATGGGTCCCTCTTAAGGTAGTACTTGCTTTCGGTTTTTACTAATTTCTATATCAACGTCAGCCGGCACCGTGCTGATGCTGAAACTGGCGCGCCAAACGGCCGTAAGAAATGCAGGACAAACAGCCCATTTGGTGAATCACTGCTCATCACTTTCACACACTGCCACCCGAAAAACAGACGGACAGAACAACTTCATGGCCGGTGGCGTCTTCGCCGTCGTCCGTTTTTTAGCTCGAACCGGCGCAGACCGTGACAGCAACAGCTGACTCTTCTATTCAATATGTCGCGAAAAAAAGTTCCACATGGAGTGGAGTGTGGTGTGACTGGGGTTGTTATCTTTAAAAAGCGGCGTGTGTGGTTTGACCGGCAGCGGAGGTTTTTGGAGGGGGGGGGGACTGAAAAACTAGAGTGCGCCTGAGCTTTCATACGCAGCACGAGCAACACGAGCCCGCTCTGCAAGCACACGATGCAGGCGAAAAACATGCCACTGAATTGAAGGGAACCTCTTAATGCGGGAACCGCGCGGTGCACACCAGTATGATATCGAAGGGCCTGTAGAAATAAAAATTTTTCTCTCTCTCTCTCTCGGCCTGCGACCTGCGCCGGCCACGAACTGCACGCGCCGTCACACCGGCTACCACACAGGCTATCGTGCCGCTCGGAGGGAAGCGCAGGCGCTATGAGGCAAGTTTTAGATGTGATTCTTCCGTTAGAGTATTGAAGCAATTATATTATTTTTTGGGGTGACTACTCCTTTAATGCGGGAAACACCAGTCGGACTGGCCTGCGAGGCGCCGTCAACTGTACGTGCCGCTCGGAAAGATATCGTCGAGAGTGTATTGCCAGTGCCAATATACCGCAGCAAGGTATAATCTAAGGCCTGAGAGAGATGTACTTAAGCGAGTTAAAAGAATGCCGGTCCCAGGTGGAGTGAAATCTTTCTTTTTAAGCTCCATGCTGGAACACTGGAAGTAAAGACCTGGATGGAGGAAAAGGGATGGTTTGTGCCATGGGGTGGGCAGTTTTCTGTGTGGAAAGCCAGAAACAATTGAGCATGTGTTCTTGGACTGCTGGGGAGGGGTGTTCGTTTGGGACATCCTCCCGCGAACACTCAAAAAAGATTTGCCTGTGGATGCTTACGGTATTAGGTTGTTGAACGTTGAAAATGAGGACGGTGTGCCGTTGACACAATTATGCTGTGCGGACTACATAGCATCTGGAGAAACAGGAAGGCGGTACGCTACTCCGACCCATATGCCAGACCCATCCGACAGTACTTCAAGAGTCAATAGGTTCTTTTGTGCAGACACAGAAACTTCAGCCCTCTAAACCAGAGTGGCTACCCACAATTAAAGCATTGTTGGTAATGAAATCACCCCGAATACTGAAATCACCACACACCTTTTTTTGCGCCGGCCCAAGAAGGGCTGCAGTTGGGGAGAACCCCCTTAGTGTTTGTATAAAACGGGGACCCTGGCCTTCTTCTCTCCGGAGTGTATCCCACATCGAGCCAACCTGGCGATTTTTTCTTGACCCGGCGGCGCCACCGGTTGTGTTTCGACAGCCACAAGATGCGGCCCCCACTTGTCATCCCAACAAAACGGAGGCAGCCAAACCCTCAAAGAAGGCAATAAAGACAAAAAACGTCTTATACATAATCATTTATGTGTTTTGTTTGTCGAAAGAAGGCAACGAGACAAAAAAAGTAGGCGCTCAATGCACCGCATTCACAACCGAGAACGCTTACCAACCTGGCGAGGCAGACGCAACCGGATATGGTGACGTTCAACGCTTCCACTTGATCCAAGTCCTGATGTGTCGCTCTGTTGACGTACACAAGGCACCCCTGTTGGAAGGGACAAACGTTTTCCACACTAAAATAAACTTCAGCCGCTAAATTCCGGAGATATATTGGTGCACAATGGGTTTCAGGTCTGCCGAGATTTGTAGGACGAAGGCTCTGACTATTGCCGAAAATTTCAAAGAAATTGTTTTTAATTTTATAATTTATGTCAGAATACTATAAATCGGCATTTTTACGTGAGGGTTTTTTGTCGTCTTAGAATCGGTATACAAATGTTCAAGTGCACTAATAAGCACCGTTCAGTACTCTGCGCTCGTCCGACCATCGCCTTTCACGATCATCTTGTGTTTGCTCCTGGCCTTTGGCTCTTTTAATACAAGATACTAATGTGGAATGTGAAATATGTAGAATGCATTTACCAATCGAGCCTAAATACAACGAAGTTAACATATGATGCGTAAGAAAGTGTCAATGCCGCTGAGAAAGCACAATCAATCCAGCGATAAATTTAAATTGTCTGGAACAAAGATACCAACACGTTCTTAGTTGGAAAGGTGTGGTGAGACATTTCTACAGCATGCGGAAAAAAAGAGGAATCATAGTTCTACCATCAGCGCTGTTTTAATTACGAAGAAAAATGTTTATAATTTAACATGAGCAAACAGAGCCAAGTACAAAAGGCTGGTTGTGGTCACCTGTACGTGTTGTGAAGGCTTTGTTACTTTCTGAGATTGATAGACGATGGAGGCGCAATTGCAGAGTGCGCAATATCGCAGTCCTCGGAACATGATGCCAAATACCGCGAAACTACAACTTCCCTAACAATACATGTAATGCAGCCTACCAACACGTCTCCAGGTGGTGAGAAAGCCAAGAAAGCCGATCCAATGTCAGTGTTGAAACCATCAACTGGCTCTTCCCGGGTGGAGGCCTCGAAGGTGACGTCGCCTGTAGTGCTGTTAACCAACTGAACCTGCATTGTGGCAAAAGTATGCAAGCAAGCTGCTCCGAGCAGTAGAACTGTTATGAACCGGCACAGAATCGGCAGCAACAAACCTGTAATGTTTTGGCCTGCGACGTAGCTGCAACTAATTGATATACAAAACTCCTAGTTCGCCGGTTTTGCTATTATTTTAGAGTCAAACTGGGCCGCAAAGATTTTTTTTTGTCCTAAATACAGCCATTGAATGGTATTTAGGGACTGGGTACATGCAGGGTCGCCTTTGCACGTTAACGCATACATGCGTGTGAGGCGTTACAGCAGCAATAAGCAGAGCAGAACTGAATGAGGACAAAAGCTGTGCCCTTGCAAAACTAGAAGCGTATGCATTTTGCCGAGGTACCGTGCTAATAAAGCATCACGATTGACTTCGTCCACAGATCTGCCCAAGGCATACAGACTTCGCCACCATTACTATAATAAACCAAGATTTACCATTCAAGAACAAGATTTCCTATCGAGGCTATTTTCCTCTTTCAAATTCACACCATGCGGCGACCATTGCGCTGGTAAACAATGCCTTAGCATATCACCCAGAATATCTGTGGTTTCAACATTTCATATCCCGCGTGGGATATACAATGTTGAAAAGAGATAAACTACTGTTTTTTGGTTGACTGAAAGTCACATCCGGCAGGCGATAACATATCTGACGCGTACGGCGCGCTAACCACGCGTAGAGGTTCCTACTGGAATTTTTGGAAGAAGAAGAAGTTTATTGACTCTTGTAAAAGAGGAAGGTTACATGTGAAGATATACCCAGACGAGGGTGCCATACTTGATACTGCACCGGGACCCTCGATATATTATTACATAGCAAAAATACAGTGAAAGCAGCTGAGCACAATTTAAATAGTCACAAGTCAGAGTTACACTTATAGAGATAAAGTAACAACAGAGCAATACAAACCAAGAACTCATGTCGGAACATTACTAGGCAGACTCTATTAAAAAAAGAATGAGAAGAAAAATACAAAAAAGAGAAAGGGCAGAAATGAAGAAAAAAATGGCAGCATCTCCACTCCATGGATGATGGGGAGGGTGTGGAGTAGGGGGACTCGAAATGACATCCAAGTTGCGCCCCGAGTGACATCCGATTTGGCCCTACCGTCATTCGGTTTGAGCCGTGAGCAAGGTAAATATAAATGGTAGCCGGGCGAAAAGCGGTTCAGAACCTATTGCGCGACATTGGGGGCTTATGAGTGGCAATAGGAGCGCGACTGAGGAGGGAACAAACACTAGTAACAAAAAACCAAGTTTTGTTCACCTTGATTATTCCCTAAATTAAAACTGCAACTCACGGCTCAAATCGAATTTCGCTTGATTTTCGCTCTATGGTGGTGTGCGAGCGTTGTATCGTCGGTGAACACGTTTAGTACCGTGCCCGGCGGGCACGGTGAACTACGGGACGATGCTGCCAACGGTTGGAGCGGAGCGCTTTCCTCGGTACCTACGGAAACGATGTGCTGTACAAGGTAACAGCAACTCCCGTACGCCTACTGCACCATTACCTCTCATTTCCACAGGTAACGCAAAACTACAGTACTGTTAATACGTGCAGGGGGTTGTGTAAGGGGACGTGGTGGTGCTTCGGGTTCTACAGCTTTGTTATATCACAGTTATCTCTTGATTTCACCTCAGGCTGGCTCGGACTGGTGTCAATTACAGGACTTCTCAGCGTAGTACGAATTTAAACGAGTCGCTTTAATTGTCTATCTCAGTGTCTTCTCTATTGCATTACAATGCTTGTTGTGATCGTTGCTCCCCGCACTTGTATGCGCACCATCGCAGTACTGTGTTGTGCTGCTCCGTGCTGCGCTGCTGCCAGATCTTTCCTGCTATGTGCTTTTAGCTGCCGTCGCTTTCTTTTGCATTGGGTTGCGACACTGCCTATACAATGCAACCATGAAATTGCCGGCGTGAATCCTGCTGTAGGTCTACTTGATAAGACGCCGTGCGGTGTGCTCGCTGCACTTTCGTGAATCGGCATTCCTGCGGCCCGGTTTTCTGCGTCAAGATGCGTGCCTTAGTTTTTTTCTCTTGTTTCGAAGTAACGCTTTCAGGGTGTTACGGGTAAAGTCAATTTTTCGGCGCGTAAGAAAATCATAATGCATGTAGTGCACGAACGGGTGCTGATTTTGTGCAGTGTGGTAAAGTTGTTTTATGTTTATCCTGGAATAAAATTCAAATGTCTTGATTATAGCATTATGCGTTATTTTTCTCTTAGAACAGAAGCAAGAGCAAGCATGCTATACTTAAGGCACGCACGCAACCTGCGTATGTGCGACGCAATTAAACCCAGCAGTGGCGTTGGTACGGGGTAAGGAGTGGGCACGTTTTTCCGGGGAGTGTGGTCGAGTGTCATTTTGCGCTCTGTATCCCAAGACAGAAAAAAAAAATTCCAGTCGGTGGGAGGGGGGCGCGAGGGCGGGGGGTACGTGTCCGGTTCCCGGTTTGCCACCCACTGCAATCAAAATTTTTTATACAGCAGTAAGGCATGAATACAGAATTTCAGAGAAAATGCAAGATGGTTTTTTATAAACACCGAGGCGAATCATACGACAGTCACGAGTCTGTACTAGTTAAGCTGCGTTGACTTGAAGCTCGCCAACTTGCGTCAGATGGCAATGACATGAGCCCTCAGCGATCATGCGCTATTTTGAAGTCAAATTTTCGCGCTGCCACCAAAATAACGTCACTTTCTGACCGGATCTTGCGTCACATCCTGTTTATTTGTTCCGCCGGAAGTGTTCCCTCCTCACACAGATGGCGCTAAGCCCCATGAGCAGCTTAAGAGCCGCCATTTTCTGAACGTATGGGCTTCTATGGAAGCTTCGCTACCAGTTACATTTACCTTGCCGTGAGTTGCCCTTGATTATTCCCTAAATGAAACTGCAACTCACGGCTCAAATCGAATTTCGCGATTTTCGCTCTATGGTGGTGTGCGCACGGATGGACGCGGACGGACATTGAGGGCCTAAGGTACTCCGCAACAGGCAAGGGAGTAAGCCGTTTGACTCTCAAGGTACTAATTTCACGGTCGTGGAGAGGGTAGCGTGACCGGGGATTCAACTTCCGGTCTGCCGCAGAGTGGGGATGGTGAATGTCAAGCTCCGATAAAGGGCGGTATTTGCGACCCAGAGCGGGCCGCGGTAACAGGGTTTCGTACGAAGAAGACATGCAGGATTATCAAGTACTTTTGCCTCAGCTGCCAACCGGTCAGTACGTTTTTGAACACTGTTTTTCTACACGGCGATATGCGAGCGAGGCCTTATCGCGTAGAAGGATTTCGGGACAACCCTCGCGCATTTGGCCACTGCTCCCCGAGGTTATCGCCTTGGGGGCGTACCAAACGTAATCACGGGTGTGGCCGTTACCTTCAGCAGTGCGGAAGTAGTGAAAGAAAATACTGGCTGATGGTGATATCAAATTGCTAGCGCGTCGGTGCTGGTCGTAGACCCAAGCAACCAGGAATGTCGTCTCAATGTGCACTGGGTCCCTTCACGGTGTTCCGGACGGGAGGTGCGGGCATCTTTTGCCCCGTACGGGAATGTAACGGATGTTTCGCGAGAATAGTGGCTAGTGTCTGGATGCTGTCAAACAAAGGGTCAACGACGCGCCTCGTCACCCTGAAGCTGAGGCCAGGGGTCACACCGGACGACCTGCCTCACCAGCTGCGCATTGCCCAGGACAACGCCCTCGTCGTTGTTCCCGGAAGACCACCACTCTGCCGTCGGTGCCACCGGCATGGGCACGTTCGACGTGAGTGCCGTGTTCCTCAGTGTTCACTTTGTCGTCGTTTCGGCCATGCCGAAGCTGACTGCGTTCTTACATACGCCAGAGTGACGGGACCAGCAGGAAGCGAGGACAAGTCCCAGGATCTAATGAACAAGTCTGACGCCGACGAAGCTTCGGTTGGAGCAGGTGACGTGACCTTGTCTACGTTTACGATACCTCAGCACCCACGAATTGATGACGGCAAGGCAGCAGAAAACACTGCGGAGAAGATACTCGCTCCAGTTACCCCAGAAGGCACCGGGAATGTTGACGCTGTCAAGAACGACGGTAACGCGGTGGCGGCTACTTCATCTACCGAGATGAAGGTCGAGATGAATGCAGGTTTCAGACGCAGCAGCTAGCGGCGTCGTCACCAAGCGCCAACGAGATAATGCAGACGGAGGGGCTCAGAACAACGAGAACGCAGCCCTGAGCCACCAGCGAAAGCGTCAACGTGGCGACGAGCGACGCTGCGACCCAAACCGCACATCCCAGCCCGAGTTGGAGGCCATCGGCAACGCCGTGGGCATCGCAGACTCCTTAGGTCTTCTCAGGTGTGTGGTGGCACGACGTGTCATAATCGGGCATCACAGCGATGGAATACTTCCTTTTTGTAAGTGACGCGCGAACAATAGACTGTGAATGGGTATACCAGGGAATAATGGGAGCGTGGGCACGTAAAGTCCAATGTGTTTATGTTTGGCATCAAACAAAGTTGACACTGTGTGTCCGTCTGCAAGCAGTTAGAATCATGACATTCAAGTTAGGGACGGCTCATACGCGTAGCCAACGATAAATGTGAGATGGCTGGACCAGAAACAAACGGATGGTAACAGGTGAGCCGCCTATGTTTTGGATGTTTGGAGCCGCCTATGCTTGGATGTTTTCGCGTCAAGAAACCAAATTGAAAGCCAGGAGCAGACGGATCGCATGGTGGTTACCCTTCAAAGCGGGCTACCATGTTTGTGTTTGCCACGCCGTAGGCACATCAGGTGGCTGTGCCTTACTTCTCAAAAGTTCTATTGGCATTGAAGTTGAAAATGTAATATCATGTAATATCATGTGCCTTGCGCTGCGTGATATTGTGTGATTTCACCATATCTGAAACCAAATGGAGGGTTATATGTGTGTGCTCGAAATGCGGAATACGAACCGAAGCATTGCTTTTCAAGGCTTAGAATGTTACTTGGACTGCCCAAGAATGATAGTGTTATTGGGCGATGTTAACTGTGTGTGTAGAGCGGATGACAGAGCGTCAAAGGCGCGGGTTCGAGACGCGAGTCTATTGTTTCTAAGTACGATGATGGAAGAAAGAAATTTGGAAGATGCAGGTTGTTTATTTACTGGAGCAAATACGACGCAGTATACACATTTTCAAGGCATCAGTCACTCCAGATTAGACCGAATATACATTTCCGCCGAACTAGTAGCCGCCTGCGATACCTATGACGTTAATCCCGTTAGTTTCACCGACCACAGTCTAGTCACTTTGTTCATAGGACGAAAGAAAAGACCTAGTTCATTTAAATGGGAACTATGGAAAATAAATGCGAAGTTACTGCAGGATGATTTATTCGTAAAGGGGATAAAGGACATGTTAGGAAAACTGCTTGACGGAGATCCGCATGACGCCTTTTTTCTCAGGGAAAACTTCAAGCAATAGGTCAAAATTAATGCGATTGAAGGGCTAGTGTATTACATCAGAAGGAAAAAGAAAAAGAAAAACAATTGCAAGGCCAACTTTATTGTAAGCATGGAAGCGCAGAACCCAGGCAAGTGTAAAGGCGGCATAAGGGAAGTTAAAACAGAACTAGAACTTCAGGACGCGGAAAGATATAGAGGGACCATAATATGATATGACCAAGCATAGAATGGTTATGGTTAGGCGAAAGGCCCGCGAAACGCTCGTTGGGATAGGAAAAAAGGTGCGCCAAGCGCAACGAAATAACAGCGATAAGCTACCGCGGCGAGGTATTGCATGAGGGTGAACAGATAGAACAGGCCTTTTATGAAACACTATCGCGATTTTCTGGGACAGGCGCACAGTACCGAGAGAGTTTTGCAACTAACTTTCTTTCGCTGATGCCAAAGTTAGACGCGGATATCAAAACCAACGTGGAAGCCCCCATCAGACTTTCGGAAACTGAATGTGCTATTGAAGAGTTGACCCTGGGAAAATCGCCTGGACCCGACGCTCTAGGAGCTTGTTTTTTATGAAGCTTTCTATCTAGCAATAGCCCTATATTGAGTAGTTAAGAAAGCATACGAAATAAAACAGCTGCCCACGTCTTCAAGAAATCTTACGTTGTCTTGATCCCCAAATCGGAAGAAGCCACTGTACTATTATCAGTCACGGCGTACCGCCCTATTACTCACACAAACGTGGACTACAAACTTTTAATGAAAGTATTACGAAAGAGATAACAGAGCGTTATAAAATACATTGTAGGTTCACATCAAACGTGTGGGATTAAGGGGAGATCAATTACGGCCAACCTACATGTCTTAAGAAGCATTTTAGTATGTGTAGACGTATTAGAGGGGAAGGCCGCTATTTTGCAATTGGATTTAGAAAAGGCATTTGACCGGGTATTGCATGAGACACTCTTCGATATTTTGGGGCATGTCAATGTAGGCTCTGTCCTCTTAGAAGGGGTGAAAATAAGCTATTCAATGTGTGAGGTCAGTTTAATAGTAAACAAGAATGTAAAAATGCCAGTTTTCCGATACGATGCTCCGTCAAGCAAGGCTTTCGCCTGGCGCCCCTGCTTTTTGCAATCTACCTCGAACCCTTCTGCTAAAAAAGCCTTCACAATGATGCCATTCATGGTTTCAAGCTGCACGAAAGTGAAGTAAATATCCTCACGTATGCTGAAGACATCGCGGTTATTTGTGCTGACACAGAAAGTATAAACGCTGCTGTTAAGGACGCAACAACGTTCTGCATAACGACTGGCAGTGCGATAAATTGGAACAAATGTATCGGGTTCTGGCATGGAAACTGGGGGTCTAAGCCAAATTTATTTGGAAAAATTCAGTGGACCGACACGCCAGTGAAATATGTAGGCGTACCACTAGAGCACTACCAAGATACGACACAATACTGGGTGGAAGAAACTCAGTGTGTCGAATACCAAACGTCCAAGTGGGGCGGACATGACCTCTCTATATTTTCGCCAGCTACCATTTGTAATTTATTTCTTGTGGCAAAGATCTGATACGCCCTGCAGGCCTTATGTATGTCGCGTGTAACCGTACAAAAACTACACCGAGTGTTTGCTTGCTTTGTTTGGAGCTCTATGTGGGAACGGAAGAGCCGCACAAACTTGTTTCGCTCAGTTAAGACTGGTGGGGTTGGTCTCACTCATCTCTTGTGGAGACAAGTCGTCTCAAGGTTTATTTTCTTGGGAGATCAACGTGACGACTTTCTGCGTACAGTGTTGGAAGTGCCACTTAGAGATGCCTTGCCGGACTTTGTTGTGTCGGCGGATCACACAAGAAGAGCAGGTGTGCGAGGAATCCTGCGGGAGGTGGTCTAGGATTTTAATTT
The DNA here is from genome assembly GCA_013339765.2 of Haemaphysalis longicornis. Taxonomy (NCBI): domain Eukaryota; kingdom Metazoa; phylum Arthropoda; class Arachnida; order Ixodida; family Ixodidae; genus Haemaphysalis; species Haemaphysalis longicornis. The sequence goes on from JABSTR010000189.1 coordinate 38,896, forward strand.
TCTAAAAGTACGGTTCTCGGTGGACTATTTGCTGTAACACGTAAGAAATTATCCAAAGACTTGGTCGATGTTACACTCCCGACGCCTTTGTACCGATAAATTTAGTCTTCAGGGTCCGGCAAGGACGTATTGAAAAGAGTCAAGGCTATACCGGTAAGGTAATCGGTAAAATCGTTCTTTTTTCAGCTCCGCACTAACATATTAACTGTGGTACCTTAGCTGAAAGAAAAAGGTTTTTTGTCCCTTCAGGTTTGAAATTGTCGCGTGTGCAGAAAACCTGAGACGCTGCAGCACATTTTTTTGGATTGTGAAGACGCTGTTTTTCACTGGCATATTCTCCAGCGCACTTTAGAAAAGTCCCTACCTGTCACACCTTACGGCATACGATTCTTGCCGACTGACAACGCTGAAGGGGTGCCATATGACATGTTTATGGCTTTAAGCCTGCATAGTGTGTGGAAGACTCGGATGGCTGTACGAAATGCAGACCCCAACGCACGCCTTGCGAGAGAGTACTTTATTGAGAGCATCGCATTCGTGAGAGGTGTATATAAAGCCCACACCGAACAACCTGAATGGCTATGTGCCCTGGAAGCCTTGGTAAATCTCAAGAGATTTTAATCCGCCAGCACTAATTTTAAACTTGCAGGCTGGCAATTTTAACCTTGTAATGTTGTGAATACTGTGTTGTGAGGTTTGGTTTGAGGTAAAACCTGGCAATAAAGAAAAAAATCACGGTCGTAGCCCAATTAGTAAGGCGACTCGCACTAACTCTGTGCGGTATACCGAGCACAGGCTCGAATCCTGCCGGTGCCTTGTGTTATTTTTTCCGATTGTAAATGCAATGCGCACGGACGCGGACGGATATTGTGCTGTCCTAAGGTACTCTGCAGCTAAAATGAAAACAGAAAAAATGTCAGCATCTCCACTCCATGGATGATGGCGAGGGTGCGGATTACGGGGACTCGAAATGACATCCAAGTTGCGCTCCGAGTGACATCTCATTTGCGCCCCGACCGTCATTCGATTTGAGCTGTGAGTTGCACCCTAAATGAAATGCAACTTACGGCTCAAATCTAATTTCGCTTAATTTGCGCTTGATGGTAGTGTGCGCGAGAATGGACGCGGACAGACATTGGGGGGTCCTAAGGTACTGCGCACCGTTACAGGCGAGGAAGTAAGCCGGTGCTAACTTACAGTCGTAGCCCAAAAGGATGCCGATGAAGGCATCAGCCAAAAGTTTCTTTTTCCAGCTGCACACTGGAACATTACCCGTGAAACCATGGTTGCAGAACAGGGGCATTTTTGTTCCTCGGAACGTAAATTGTGTGTTTTGTCACAGCCCAAAAACAGTTGAGCACATATTCTTGGATTGTTCAGATGCCGTTTTTCATTGGGACATCCTCCAAAAAACACTTAGAAAGGCATTACCAATCACACCGTTTGGTATATCGTTCTTGCCTACCGATAATGAAGACGGTGTCCCTTTAGACATGTTCATGCTTCTGAGCCTGCTTAGTTTATGGAAGCCACGTATGGATATCAGGCATGCTAACCCAAACGGGCGGGCTGCTAAAGACGAATTCACTGAGGGTGTGACCTACATCCGAGATGTGTACAAACTCGAGGAAAGTATGCCCAACTGGATGCACTTATTGGGTGACCTTGTAACCATGAGATGGTTTCAACTTTGCTGCACCGGCCACAGTGTATTGGTTGGTGTATTTTACCTTGTACTGTTTGTAAGCATGTCCTTTTGTTTTGTTCTATTGTACCAAGCAGGTAATAAAGAAAAAAAACAGTGGTAGCCCAACGGGTAAGACGACTTACACTAACTCTGTGTAGTCTACCAGGCACAGGCTCGAATCCTGCCGGTGCCTGTGTCGTTTTTCTCAGTTGTAAATGCTGTGCGCACAGACGCGGAAGGACATTGTGCGGTCATAAGGGGCTCCGCACCTAAAAAACTGGACACACCAAACTACATTTTATATGCCGTCACAATTTTAAGCAAAACAACAATTTAAAACGTGAAGAAAAAACGAGCAGACGAAACAGCGCATTTAAGCGAAATCTATAAACAATTTTTCCTAATTGAGACAAAAACTAACACAGTTCTACAAGCGAGTATTGAACACCTTTAAAAAGTGAAACAAACAAGAGAAGAAGCAAAGTGAATTGGAATGTAGCTGACGCTGAAGGTAAAAAAAATTCTTTGTATCCCACTAGCCGTACAGAACCACAAACACACATTTGAAATAAAACCGACGACAAACAATTGTGCAACAAACTAAAAAATAAACACACGTAAAGTGTAAACTATGTACGAATCAAAACTAAAAAGAAACGCTTTAAGATGCTTTTTAAATGGTGATAAAGATTCAAGTGACTTAGTGGCATTCGTCAGGCTATTCAAGTTTGAAATAGCGGAAAAATGCGAAGTCATTTTTCCATAACCTGTGGAAAGTGAAGGAAGCAAGTAATGTAGTTGGAAGCGAATGTGGTTGGATTGGTACTAGTGAGACAACTTAAATCAATAAAGTGGAACTGAAGTTGATTAGTCAGCAGTTTGAACAATAAAGTAATAATGTTATATTGGAATAGCTTGCCAACTGACAAAACGTTATTTTTACCAAGAAGTGCGCTAATTCTGGAACAGAAGGAGCTGTTTTGATTAGCGGATGGCTTGGTTCTGGACATGTTGGACGTATGAAATGTGACAATTATACGTATTACCCCATGCAACTATTCCATATGGCAAATCGCTGTAATAAGGGCAAAACACAAAGATAGAAGCGCGGGACGTGTAAAACGGAGGAGCCATAGTAAGGGCTTTAATGCCATAAGCAGTTCTTCGTATTAAGTAATTGAAGTGATTGCGAAATTCGAGACGAGAGTCAAGGTGAACGCAAAGAAAAATGGCAAGGTTAGAGACATGAATAATGTCAGTTACCAGATTTATCGCCGGTAAAAAGGGGACCCGCCTATGTTCCGATCTAAGCATCAATTTAGTTTTTGAGGGGTTTATAATAAGGTGATTCTTGTGACACCAATGCGTCGCTTTTCTTAAAACACCATTTAGCAATGAAACAAGCGGCGGTAACGATTTTTGGGCGCAAGATAATGTGGTGCAGTCAGCGTAAAGAACAAAATGAGCTGATTGAAGATGATCCACGATGTCATTAATATAAATTACAAAGAGATCGAGGATTACGAACAGATTACGAACAGATTACAAATTATCGAGGAGCCCTTAGGGGCCCCTCGATAATTTTGGTATCAGAAGAATGTTCTTCATTGTAAACCTTGTCTTCCCTATTAATTAAATAGCTCCTTAAAAAAGAAAGTGCAGGGCCCCTTATGCCGTACAGATCACGTTTATGGAACAAAATATTATGATATTGTGTCGAAAGCCTTCGTGAATTCTATAAACACTGAGCCTACTAGCCTGCCGAAGTCTATTGATTTTTAATATAATCTATTAGGGATAGGAGTGGCGACATTACTCGAGCTACCAGCGCGAAATCCAAGTTGATTAGGCTGAAGAAAGTCAAATGTCCCGCGTAAATCATTCAATCGCTCTACGAAAAACCGCTCAACAATCTTGCCGATACTTGATAGAATAGAGATCGGCCTGTAATTGATGTACTTATTCATCTCCCTTTTAGAACACACGAATAATGTTTGCCTTTTCTAAAAATCAGCACCAATTTTTAAGTGACTGGCACGAATATTATCTAGACCTGCGCTAGTATCTTTCAATCCAGAATTGTTAAGCATACTTCTTCAGGTGACACAGGAAAAAGGTATGAATAGAACGGGGTATATGAAAAAACGCGACACAAACGAAGAGAATACAGGGCGAGTGTTTGTGTCGCGTTTTTAAAGCGCTCGTCTTGTGTTCCCTTTGTTTGTGTCGCGTTTCTTCACTGTTGTGGTTTTTGAAGGTTTAAAGCGCTTGTCCTGTGTTCCCTGCATTTGTGTCGCGTTTTTACATTGTTGCGCTTTTTGAACGTTTCGATACTTGTTGATTTTGACTGTTTCGACAGCGCCTCCTGAGTAACCCGGACCCGACGGAATTAAGTGGTGGTACTGCAACATACGTTAAGCATTCTTTACAGGAGATGTAAAGAGCACATACCGGCAACGCTACCTTTTGCGCTTTGCTTGCCATGAAGGGGACTACGTTTTCTAAATTGGTGAAAACCAATTCGGTTCTGTTTTAACAGGTATTATAAAAGGCGAAAGGAGCAACTGGTTCTGATCAATAGCGATTATAAAAGTTGCCGCAGCTATCTCGAAATTCCCAAACTGACTAAACTGGCCAGCTTAAATCGGTATAAGTGGGAATCACTAAGCTCACATGCTGCATTGTTTTGGTGTACACGCAAGGCTAGGTCCACCCGTCAATAAACATCACCACCACCACACCACTTGCTTTGGTGTATGCGCTTTTGTCGCGCGGTCCAGTAGCCCCGAGCTAGCTCATCAGCATCACTAGGTTCTGCTGCCTCACGCTCGAAAGACGCTGCTCAAGGGTTTTTTTCTGCCGACAAATGGCCGGGCAAGAGCGGCGGCATCCGCCGCACTTGCTCGGCTGTGGTCGACGCTGCTGCGGTCGAGACGCCGCCCCCGCGAATTCCATGTAACGGCTGGCAGAATCTCTGCTTTCACTCTTTGTAGAGCCCGTGTGTGAATTCAAGTGACGTCGCATGGGCAAGTGTTTTAGTATCGTTTGAAGCTTTGCTTTCCAACCAGCTTTACCGCGTGGATTGGAGTCCAGTTTTCTTTAATGCTGAATTTGATTTCCTTTTTCTTTCTGTAGGCCGAATTGTGCCTCATCTCTTGACCTACGCCCCGGGTTACCCACCCACGGATCGAACAATGGCATTATTAGCCTGCAAGATGGTAAAAATTTGGACTCGATTTCATATAAATAGTTTCGGTAAAAATAAACAAGAACCGCATGCTCGTCAGTTGAAGACCGGATAGCTTTAACAATCTTCGAATAACCGACTAGCCAGGCAGGCGTGTACACTGGATTGTTCCCTGTTTTTAGATCACTGAGGTCCCAGCTTTTAACAGTTTTGGAGTTTTCCGTTTCTCGTTATAGGGTCATTCCACGCGAAACGTCCCAGCCCAAAAATCGACCGTCGCCAATTTTATTGAAAAAAATTGTGCTTGTTGCTCATGAGGTGTGGGAGATCTGCACTGAGTATTTTCGCCGAAGAACATTTTTCGGTCGTATGAGCGCTCCTGGAAGTTTCTCCAAACACGCAAATTGGGGCTGGAGATAAAAAAAATTAAATAAACAGTGAAACTATGTAGAATGGCAAATACAATTTTAGAACAATCTGCTTGCATTGTTCTTCGATGCGGGACCATGATTCAAGCGATGTAAGTATTTTTGGTGGTGTACTAGCTCAGTAAAAAGGCAAGAAATGGCGCGTTTAAACGATTTTTTTGTAAGGCACTGTGGAAACTTCGGCTCTAATATTTCCGTGGTTCATTTACATGTTCCTGAGGTGTCTATGAAAAATAATTTAGGTCGCTAAAAGAGCTTACTTTTCAAGACAAGTGCTTACAAAGACGACAAAAAATGAGTTTTTGCAAACATTCAGACCTAAATAAAGAACCGAGGCCCTCGAGTTAAAATTACATAATACCGCTCATTATACGCACGAACACTTCATGTTTTAATGTCGAAAATTTTCTTCGACTCACGATTTTGTTTCAAAAAAAAATTTTGCGCCCTCTCCCCCCCACTTCACGCACTGTCACCCGTTGTCCCTCGGCCAACAGGTGCGGGCGCGCTCTTGTCCCTCTTTGCGTACAGTGAACTGCGTCCTATCTTCTGTGTTACGGAACGAGATTCGCGGTCTTGCGTAGTCCGACGCCTCGGAACGTCCTTCGCCACGGGTTGAACGTTCGGGCTTCCTCGCGTAAGCACGCAGCCGCGTCACCGTCACCGCGACGCGACCACGCCAACTGGACCAACGCTGATTTAAGGCATGGCGAAACACCGGCTCTCCGCTAACGAATGATTAGAAAAAAGACACCGAACGGAGTTCGCCACTTTTTTTATTTTGCGAAGAACACAGGGAGGCGGAAGCGAGGTCTTGGAAGTTGGCGGCGGGCGGCCTAATGTTTTATCCGTGGCGGACTGCCTCGAGCCTGGGGTTGGAGCTCACGAAGTGGGGGTCTGCGGTTGATGGTGAGGAAGTTGTGGTTTTTTGTATTTTATAACTGGGCACGAGGGGTCTGCTCGCTAAGCCTCGAAACTTGCTCGACGGAACTGAGCGAGGGATGTGATGCGACTCTATTCAAGTACTGCGTCTGATGCCTAAGACAGAAAGTACTGAGATTTTTTACAGGGTGTATTGTACTATAGCTGTAGCGTGATGGCCTCTACGGATTGCGTTCGCTTAAGACTAAGTTCGCGGTGTTTTCCTGAGGCGCACTTCGTGCCGCCGACGCAGAGGCTAGTCCGCGCTGCCGTTGAGAGAACCCACGAGTGAGTGCTGCCTCAGCGCATGCGTTCAAATATCGGATTAGGGAGTATCGTAATCGCACGCCAATTTTTTGTCATGCATGCGTACATCGGGCTCTCATGTAAACGAACATTCTTTGTGTCGTTTGAAATCAGAAAAAAATACACCGTTAATCAGAATAAATACACCGTAAACGTCATACATCGCCCAGTTCGCCACTTTCTTTTCTATTTTTGGGACTTCGCAAGTCACTAAAGGGAACGCGGCAAGTGAGCGTTTTGTAGCGGCTTTTGGCAGCGAGCTTAACCTCACTATTGTATGATGCGGGGGAAGAAATGTCGCACAGTCATTTTCCCCTGCGTAGCGCAGTTCACCTGCCCCACGCATATTTACCGCGCTGGTGCTTGTAATGTAATTTTCGACTGGCCTCTGCCAGTCGTCTCTACAATAGAGTCCTTTGCAAGACCTCGCCTGAAGAACAAGAGTTGTCTGTAAGTCATTGACTGCAAGAGGAAACTTACCATCGGCTGCAGACGAATAATCGTGTGCAACTTGTCGTCTGCGGGAAAACTGTCTACGAGGCATCGCCTCCAGAAGAAGAATCGTCTGCAAGTCGTCGTCTGCCGAGGCAAAATCGCCTGAAAGTTACCGTCTGCTTCCACGGGTCCCTTTGCACTAGCTTGGATCATTTCGTACGCGGAAACCGGTCAAGCGAAGTCGGAGCGAAGCGACATTGAACATCATATATGGCACAGAACTCGGTCGTAAAACCTAAAAATAAGTGGTGACATCCAAACATGTGCTCGAACTGCTTTCGGATCACCATCTTCTGAATGTGAAGGTGAGAAAAAACATTGGTTTCAACGCCCCGCGTGAAAATGGGTGAGCAGGGAAATCAGAACGGTTTGCCCACAAACTGCCGCAAGAAACAGAACATGATAGTTTGTACTGTGAAATACTGCATACGTGCCTGTTTCGCAATGGCTTTGTCGAATCGGATATTACTGCTAAAAATTTGTGTAAGCTGCGGCTTCGTGTTCGTTGTAATTAACTGCCGCTAATAGTTATCCATGACGCCTGGTGAGATGGAACAGTTTTGTGTTTATTTAGGCAGTCCAAAGTTGTACAAAGTGTTTCGGTATTGTTCTTTTGAAACACTGGATGCAGCTTCTTCCTTAATCTAACCATTAATGAAGACGCCCGTGTATTGATAGGTAGCGGAAAAATTAGGATGGTTAACAACTCCACTGCAAAGTTATTATGACATGCAAATGAAACATGGCTAGCAGATAGAGTCGTCTCAGCCGCCAATAACACCATGATTGTTTCATCCATATAATGTATATTGCGAGCTACGAAGCATTCGCAAAGAAGTCTGCTTTGCCCCAAGATGTATTTGTATGTCTTGATATGACACCTTGCCCCTTCGAGGCATTTGGGAGAATTTTTCGGTATGAAGCGTCGCTGTAAAATGTTGGCAGGGACAAGGCGCAGATATACTGCTGCGTAGATCGGCAAGAGTGCCTCAATTGACAGACTATATCAGAATTTACTGGGTGACTCGTTCAACCCTGCAATATCGAACAGCATAGGTCATATTGAGGGCATAAAACCCTCATGAACTTCTTCTCTAAAAGGTTAAGGCGTTTTCTCTATGGCACTTTAAATTAGTGTGCAGTCGAAAGGTGCATGTTTCCGGAGGCTTACGCGTACACTCTAAGCTGGGTAACCCTTAATAGAGGTATACATTTTCGAATTTTTGTAACCTATAATTTATAAGGTACAAATGTAACCTATATCTTCGTAACCCTTTATACGTATACACGTAAGGGTTACTCAGTTATGGGTTACTTTGCCGCTTTCAGCATGTATACCTTTATATAAGTTGATATAAGTACCGCCGTCCAAGGCCACACACCTGGAAGGTGTCATGTTGCGCGCAGGCGCGCTTTCGCCGGCGCCGCTGTGGCGACGCCCCGAAGGCGCCTTTCCCGCGTGGTAAACAAATATCGCGTTAGTGGAAGACGATATGTGCGACCATGCTGTCCATTGCGCCGTCTCAACTTTTGCGTCGGGTGTCTTTTGTTCGTCCCTTGAATAAACTGCCGGCCACACGGCTGGGGCTAAAGAGAGAGTTACTTTTATAATTCCTAAAATGGCGGTGCCTAAAAGCTTGAAAATGTTGTCTTAATATATATGCATTGCATTACCTGTTCGATAATCGTTACCAAGGTTGTCACCCAAAAATCTTTGTGAGTATTGGCAACGCTTAAGTCTTATAAACAGGCATAACTAAATTTGATGTTTGCATCAGCTTTGTGCCGTTTAAGAAACGAGCATCAAACATGCATGATAGTTCTTTTAGTAAATTGCGGGCATGAATTTGAGCTTTAGTTAAACAACATTAGGCTTTAGTGAAACCAAGCTTTAGTGGAAACATGCACTTGATAGCATACTTCAAAAGGACGCCAAAGTTATATACATAGCCTTAGCCCAAAATTCTTGTCTGACAACTAGGCCATGATTATCAAAAGAGAATTGCAGTACATGCACACATATTTGCGCATTTAACAGGAGCACATTTTAAAAAGTTTGGCATCAGTAGTTTTGAACATTCACATTTATTATTATGAAACACCTGTGGGCTATTTATTAAAAAGCAGAGCTGCGAACCACAAATGTATTTATCGTTCCTTAATGAATATTAGACGAGTGCGGATTCCTGGGCGAACTGGTGTTTCCTATATTGCTTTAGACTTCCAGGTAAAACTCGGTTTATTCATATATCCTTATTAACCTATTTAATAAATGTTTCGTGAACAGCTTCACAAACATGGCCAAATATACAGATTCTTTACCTCAATATTTGCACGGATGTATGCAAAGTATTTCAAATTGTTTTGATACTGCCATTGAACAATTTCAGACGAATTCGAGTTTGAGATACATTTATAAGATGGTTCTCAGAGGTGCACTTTCCCAGTACAGCGTTATTGTCATGGTTCCCCACAGAAAAAAACGCAGAATGTGGGAAAGTAGAAAGAACATTTATTACAAATTCACTGTTTCATACAAAGCAGTGTTTATGGCTATGTTCCCTACATTCTCTGTTTCACTGAGAGTCTAATATTACACTGGAATTCACTTGTCTTTACGATCCAATTTACACTTCCCTCTTAGGTTCCTCTTTACAGTTCCACCTGAGTTGTGATTCCCACGCCAAGTTATCGTTTTTTATGCAGCACTAACAAGTTTCTAGGCCGATTGCAATCTGTCTTTTGGACAAACTTTAAATGGGATCTATAATTTCCTGCATGAAAAAAGCGCTTGGAAAAATTCAGAGATAAGCTTCGCAATTTACGTAGTACACAAGCAGGCACAAAATCAGGGCACGCTGAAGATTTCCCCGAGGTCATCTGAATGACTTGTTCCCTGCTGCCGCAGATGGAGGTATATATGTGAGGGGCCGTCACTTGGATTTCCCCACCTTGAAGAGCCATCTACAGAAAATTTCAGAAAAAGAACAAAATCCAGTGCAACCATAAGCCCCTCACACCAAACCACAAGCATGTGAAGTACGAAAAATATATTGCACGAAAATGAAGACGGAGACCAGAGAATGAAATGAAAGGCCACACCAGAGAAGGAGTGATTTACGGCCTTTCAAATAATTTCACATCATTTCAGTAATCGTTACACAGAGTAATTTGGCCGCATTGTTCAGAACAACGCGAAGCCACTATAGTCATACCGGCCAACCTTCCCGAATTTTAATCGTGCCGTGTTCCTGTTTATCTCGCGAAATGTTTCTGCATGCTCACCCAGAACAGGCAGAAACTTTGGGCTACGAGATAAACTGACATACGTTTGCAAAAGAGAAAGCAAAACATTTCCGCGCCTTCATGTGGAATCACTAGTACACGCAACAGAGCGAACGTCGCACTAAACCCAGGAAACGTGCTTTCACGATGCTGACGCCGTCTGCGTCACATTTTCGCTGTACTTAAACATCTCCTCCGCCCCACCCCCCCCCCCCCCCCCCTTGTACTGGCAGTTTCATTTTGAACGAGGATCCCACGTGGAAGCCGAAACGTTTTTCATTTCAGTAAGGTGTTCTTCTACGGTGGTTTCTTCCTCGGCTATTCGTAAAAAGGAATCGCCAACTTACATTTTTTTTCGTCCAAATGTGTTGTGGGAGAGGATACATCTAGAACTTGCACCGATCTTCAAGTGGCATTCCCGGGAGTCTGTACCTGTAATGACTCAAAGGGTTACTTGGGTTAAAATTTAATAGGCTTTAGGCTGGGCAGTTGGTATACATTCATAATGAAAGAACCCCAAACTTGACAAGACGAAGAAAAGAACACAGCACAAGCCCTCACTAACAACTGGAGCTTTCTTAAAGAGCTCTGTGTCTGTTGATAAAAGCTCTTTTTGAAAAATCCATAACGTACTTGTAGTAACGAACTGATAGAAAGAGTCACTAAACATGAGGCAAAATAAGATACGAAATATAACATCATAACACTTGAAGTAAGGCCTCGCATTTTTACAAGTGAATCATACTTTTGTCTGTGCAGGCCTGGGTGCCATCTTTACAAAGAATATTTGAATGAATGTGTTTTAGTTATTGCATTTTCATACCGTTGTTTCCACTGAAATCAGACTTCATTTCAACTTGTGTCATACGCAGGGGAGTCCTGGTTGTCAGCTCAAGGAACACTGACTGCAAGAAAAACAGTAGTGCTCATAAGTCATAGCATAGTAGCCAGATGCAACCACACTTTTCGAACAGCCAGGAACCGATGAGGGTGCAGCACCCATTTTTACACCTGCACTTGTCTCTGTGTAATTCGTCACAATTTCTGTATCATCAAAAAACAACAATCAAGCAGCCTGCATGCTGGCTCATACATACCACCATTCTGTAAAGTCGCTTTACTGCACTACACTAGTATCACGCGAGACAACCATTTGCCCTGCAATACCACGCGAATAAATAAACGACTGATTTGTGCGAATGAGAATAATAAACCCACTTAACATGGTGACAATGCCCCGCTACTCAAAATGACTAACACCAAATTTACCCACTCAAGGAAAAGAATGACAAAAATGAAGAATGTTGTAGATATAAAAACTTTTTATTGTGCGGTAAGGCAAACTTTCACAAAAAGAGGCTTGTGCTGGACAGAAGTGAGTTTAGAAATTTCGGGCAGCATTTAGTGGACTACTTTTCTGCAGCACACACCTTGTGTTTATCCGGATATATTACTACAAGACCAATAAACTAGACACCATTCTGAATATATGCAGCGAGAAAAATGAAATTTCCCGACGGCTGAAACAAAATGATAATACCCAGAGAATAGCGCGATAATATAAGACTTTATTGGGAAAAAGTGCGGCCGATGCAGCCAACAGCGTAAAAAAACGCTCAACACATGACGAAGGCGCGCAGAGCAGAAAGCAGGTCACGAGCGCCGTTATCTGTTATAATGTACGGGCTTTCACGATCGTCCGCTCTAGTCTGACGCAACGAACGCAAGCCCGTGATTTCATTCAATTGCCGTCGCGGGCAACAGAAAACGTCCAGCGAAGCAACCAGTCGGGTAACGAAAATCCCTCTCGAATGCTGCAATTTCAAATTGAAAAGCCCCCAGCGAAAAGATACATCCAATGAAAACACGGAAACCGTTACGGGAATATACTCACCGAGTTCGCTTTCACTGGCGCCGGGGCATTGGTCCAACATGCGAACTTGATGGTCGTAGAAGAACGGGCCGTGTAGCGCTGCCAGTCACAAATGGGCTCGCCGCAGCCTCCGCGACTCACGCCGACAAATAAGTCTTGTAACAGCAATCCTCGCTTCATCGTAGGGGTATCACAGCGGTAAAAAGGCTCGAGTGGCGCGAAAACGCGGCCACCGGGCCTGCGGGCGCCGCCATTTCTCTAATCCCGTCATGCAACAGAGAAATCAACGGCCGCCTGGAGAGAAGGCGCGACGAGCATCTCTTATAGGTTACAGGGCGTTTTATAGGTTACAACGTAAAGGTTACATGTCAGATTTTGTTGATGTAACCTATAAATCATTAATGTAACCTATAAACCGCTTTTAACTTCACGCTTGTAACCCTTAGAATGGACTGGGATAAAGAAAACATCAAAATGAATCCATTGTAACCTTTATTTTATAGGTTACATCCCTTTAGAAGTTACATTATGGGTTACCAGGATTAGAGTGTAGGCTTGGTCTTTTTTTATTCAGGAAACAAACTTCCTCCGGTAACTCACAATTGTGCGTGAACTGTCGGACCTACATCAGCGCCCTCCTCAAGCTGCGCTCAAAGCAAAGCCTTCATGAGAACAACAATTTGTGAACACCACAAGCAACTTTACCTCCACCGATACACTTCCAAAATGGCATCGAAATTGTGCTCGAACCCACTTTCAGACATCCAAAGCTCTGCCGTGGGTCAACAGTGATCACAATGGCCCTCGTTGATGCCCACCCTTCACTTGACTTCGTTCCAGGAAACCGAATTTGTGAAGCTTGTAAGCGGCAGTTATATAGCACTCGAAAAATATCGATTTCCTTGCCGCTGAGAGAACACCTCAACGCCATGTGCTCGCAAGGTGAAGTTGAAGATTCCGGTAATGAAACTGGAGATGAGGACTCAGAAGCAGCTGCTGGTAGCCGCGTTAGAGGAAAACGGCTGCAGCTCGAGTCACAGTTGTGCATGAAGAAAAACACGAAAACGTTCTGGGAGAACCCAACAGGAGCGATGCCTACATCCATGGTAGTATCCCACCTATCCACATGTGACGCACATGAGGGTGGCGAATTGCTTCTCAGTGATTATGCAATCTTACTGAACGACCTGAAAAACAAGTTTTCCAGTGAAGAGAGGCGAGGAAAAAGGTTGAATACCTTACTTTGGCCCCCCATTCATGGTCTCCTGAAAGAGCAATGGAATTCTTTGGAGCATCCGAACGACAAGTTCGAGAGGCAATGAAAATCAAGGCTACCAGTGGCATTCTAGGCACCCGGAAAGAAAACGTGGTCGCCGAATTAGTAAAGAAGTGAAAGCGTCAATTAGAGCATTCTACAAAGATGATTCGGTGTCGTACTGCCTACCCGGCAAAAAGGACTCTTTGCAAGGCCACCAAAAGCGACTTTTGTTGATGAACCTCAAAGAGATGCATGAAGAATGGAAGAGGACGTCCGATTTAAAATGCGGATTTTCAACATTCGCGGCTTTGCATCCTCAACACTGTGTTCTGGCTGGCGGAAGCGGTACGCACACATTTTGTGTCTGCATGAGCCACCAGAATTTTAAGTTAATGCTCCACTCTAGTGGCCTCAAGGAAACAACGGAAGAACTGTTGTCCACGACAGTGTGCCAACTCGATAACGAAGACTGCATGTTCGACAAATGCACAACCTGCACTGGTACGGCTTACGCAGAGAGACTCCTCCAGCGGAGTCTTGGTGACGTCTTCGAGAGCAAGGGCAGCATACATGTCCAGCAATGGATCAGTGGAATGCGCTGTAGACTTGAGACGAGTGTTTTAACCCCTGAAGAATTTTCGGCCAAGTTCATGGACATGCTGAACCAGCTTAAGGTCCACCATTTTGTCAGTAAGCAGCAAGCCAGCTACTTCCGATACCTTAAGGCCAACCTAAGGCAAGACGAGGCCATCATAATGATGTACATTGGTGAAAATTACAGCTTCATCGTCCAGGACGCACCACAGGCATACCATTGGGTGAACACGCAGGCCACAATACACCCTGTAGTTATGTATTTTCGCAACCAAGAAAGCAACCCTGCAGACATTTCTGTGCGCTCTTTTGCTATTATCTCTGACTGTTTGGAGCACGACACAGTTGCAGTGCACACATTTCAGAGCGCAGTGCTCGAAATACAGAAACAGGATCTGCCTCAACTAAAAAAAATTCATTACTTCTCTGATTGAGCTTCTTCGCAATACAAGAACAAAAAAAACTTTTGAATCTTTGCTACCACGAGGAGGACCATAAAATGTCGGCCAAATGGAATTTCTTCGCCACTTCACACGGCAAAAGCGCATGTGACGGCGTCGGAGGCACAATTAAACGTCTGGCAGCAAGAGCAAGTCTCCAGAGTCCTTTTCAAGGTCAGATTCAGACCCCACAGGACCTGTATTCTTGGGCTAAAAACAACATTAAAGGAATAACAGTAATCTGGGTTCCCAGTTATAAAATACAAGAAACAAGGACACAACTTGGTTCAAGATTCACCATGGCAATTCCAGTCAAGGGAACGCGACAATTCCATCACTTCAGACCAGCTAGGCTTTCAACACTTCGTGTTGCCATTACATCCTACTCAAGCTCCGAAGAAATTCAGGTAAAAAAACGATAATGAACAACGAGGCAGTCTTCTTTGACGCTGGATATAGAACTGGTGAATAGTTGAACATCTGTGGATAAAAAACGGAAGCAAAAGAAACATGTTTCAAGAAATTTTATGTTTGCAGTAAAAAGTATCCTGCGGTGAATGTGCAATGGCCAGGAAAAGTGCACTGTGCAGGGAAAAATGACTGTGTGACACTTCTTCCTCCACATCAGACAAGAGTGAGCTGAAGCTCGCTGATTACAGCCGTTACAAAGCGCTCACTGGTTGTGTTCGCTTTAGTGACTGTGGGAAGTCCCCAAAATAAAAAAAGTGGCGAACTGGGCTATTTATGACGTTTACGGTGTATTTTTTTCTGATTTCCAGCAACACAAACAATATGCGTTAGCGGAGAGCCCGGTGTACGCATGCATGAGAAAAAAAGTGCCCCCGTCGCATGCCCCCGCGCGAGGGACACGAGTAAATGCAGAGCGTTGGGGGTGGTCACGTGGCGTAGGTTGTGGTAGTTGGCGGTGGTAGTTGTAGTTGTTGTCGTACGGGTGCGTCGACGGCGCTTGAAGGCCAAGTACGACGAAATGCACGAGGCGTTGGAGCACGGGGAGTTTGCGAGCTTGGACGAGTTCCTGCGCGCCTTCAACGTGCGGTCCGGGGAGGAGTATACTCGGAGATTCTGCGGGCTGGCGCGTCGCGTCCGTGCGTGCTTCACGCGAGGACCCCCGCCGAGAAGCGCGTGAACGCGTTCAACCCGTGGATCGGAAGGGTTCTCGACTCCAACATGGACCTGCAGATCATCCTCGACCACTAAGCGTGCGCGGCGTACGTCGTGGACTACGTCAACAAGGCCGACCGCGGCATCTCGTTCTCGTAACGCGGGGTCCGCCGCTCGCCGCTGACGTTTCGAAGCCGTGTCTCGCTCTCGATTCGATGGATCCGCAGCTCGACGCTGACGACTGGCGGCGGCCTCTCGTTCTCGACGCTCGGGATCGGCCGCTCGACGCTGACGCTTCGCCGCTGCCTTAGCGCGCGCAGTAGAGGGAGAGGAGGTAGCACCTGCTGCTGCAGCGCCTCTTTCAGCGGCGAGCACGCGCATGCGCGCCCGCACCTGTTCTTGAGAGCGGACAACGCCGAGGACGACCTGGTGACAGTGCGAGTTAAAGGGTCCTGAATACCTTCCGCCATGCATGGCTGAACATGCACCGTTGCGTGAAGTTCAGATGCCGAAGTCGTAGTATCTTGTGATTGCGGTCCGTTAGCGCGAGCGCGATCGCGAATTTCTTCCGCGTTCCGCGACGTGCGCGCGGCCTGCACGCACTGTGCCCTTCGCTGTTAGGCTTTCACCCCACCGAGCGTATTGTTGGGCTGTCCGTGTAATCTGGCCCGTCGAACAGGGCGCCGGTGTCTCGGCGTATGTTTCCAGAGGACGGCCCGTTCTTGGTCCATCCGATTCACGTTCGAGGTAGCATTTCAGTCTTCGCAAGTTTGGCGGCAGGCTTCGCGAGTCGGCTGCCGCAGCCGCCGAGTCCCATGTGTACCAGTGCAGTGCGCGTGTGCAGTGAAAGTGCAGTGAGAGACTCGGTGCCTTCACCCACCTGAGGTGGCTCCGCGCACCCGGACACGCGGGAACAGGTTGCAGCAACAACGGCAGCCGGCCACCCCAAACGCAACGCGGACGCCGCCGCGCGCGTCCTCACCAACCGCGCGGCGGAGAGCCCGGTGGCCCTCCACCACCACCGGGATCCCCCCCGGCTCAGCGGCACCGAGGACGGAGAACTCGAAGGCGATGACGTTGCCAGGAATCGAAGTCAGCCCCTCGTCGAGTATGCAAGGTCCTGCGCTGGTATGAATCAAACGTCGGGCTATGCCGCAACCCCAGCCGGGACTGACGAGGACGCAGGCAGTGCTCTGCCGCAGTTGCAGACCAGATCGGTAATCACCCCGGCCTCGCGCGCCACGTGTGCCAGGACATGTATGAAGTGACGTTTGCAGTGTGCGCGAAGTTCCAGATCCACTCTGACTCACATCCTATGGGACTGTTCACGCTACCCAACGGAAGCGGCTGCGCCACAGGGGCGGCTGCCAGATCCCATCGCACGCGCGGTTGCATCGCGGACCTGACGGAGCAGCTGCAAGCCATCCAGCAGCTCGACGCGGCTCGCCAGCAGAATCCCGGGGAGGCGCCGACGGAGGGCTCGAGTGGACATCCCCGAAGGCCTTGCGCGCCGAACTGGCGGACGACTGCGGGGCCATGCTTCGAGGACGCCCTAGGCAGCGTCGAGAGACGGGGTGCTCCGCGCAGCTTGCTCGTCCCTCCTGCAGGCGAACCTTCAATAAAGTCTTTCCTCTCTCTCCCTACATGCACCCAAATAAAGCAATGTATTTGCAATCTCCTCCCACAAGAATTTTGTTAAAGCGATGAGTATTAGCTGAGAAATCGTAAATCAAAAACCGCGCATTATCGTCGCTCCGCGTTTCCTCCTCCTTTCGACTTACTCTCCGCTGTTGACGGCGCGCGAGCCTTGCCCCCCATGATGCTGCGCTCCGCAGCGGTGACGTACTTCCGCTACTGCGCTGCTCAGACTGTCGTCTGCTACGGGCAAGCTTGTTGACACCATGAATCCCGCACGCACTCCGCTCAAGGCTGGAAAAGCGAACGAAAAATCTGGCCGCATGTATGCGGCGGCCTGGCCGTGCCTTTCGCGGTGTACGTTGCTGGCGGCAACATGACTTTATCGGCGGCGAACTCGCAGCCGCACGGGGAGGGTCGTGCGCTCGTTCCCTTGATGCACGCGCACTGTTTATCCAAAAAGCGCCGTATCAGATGTGGCCCCGCTGGTGCCGGGTCTTATTTGCTGCGGGCTTCGTGTGGTAATCCTACGACCGGCACAATGTGAAAAAGGACATTTTGAACCGATACAGAACCCGTGCACAAAACGCTTCAATCATGTTGACCAGTTCAGCTTGGGGCGACGCGTGGTGGAGAGCGGCACGTTGGCAAAACATTCTCCGCGCGGCTCTGAGCTTTCTAGCGCTGGAGCGAGCGCCATTTCTTTGACAATCTCAAACATCGGTTGCCTTGGCAACAAGGCACAAACCGCTCCAGAAGTCAGTTACGGTTCCGTGATCCCGGTTCAGCTCGGGGCCCCCACCTCGCGAGTGTGGGCACTGCAGGGCGTACCACCCACTCCTATTGGGAAGTGCGAGATGCGTTTGGCATTACAGGAGGCGATGGTGGTGTGTGTTGTGGACGCCTTTGTTTTTCGCGATGAAATGCGACGTTGTGCTTCTGCGGGTGGATAGTTCTTCCCATGGTCTGGATAATCTTTCTCGAGCGACGTACGACTCAACCTCGCATGGGTATGTGCAGTGCGTGGCTAAAAGCCATCGGCTTGTGCGCCAGAGTTAAGTGACTGCTGTTCGTCCCCGCAAACCGCGCGCGAGGTGAGTACCGAATTTACGACGGGCAGGAGGCAACCCATCCTCTGTCAATCGTGGTTCAGACTTTCAACTCATGTTGTGACGTTGTATTCGTTAGAAACGCATCTCTGGATTGTTTTGAAGCTGAATAAAATGTATGCGTTGGTCAAACCCGGCATTCGGCTCAGGGCGTTCTCTGCGATTGCACGAAAGAAGTGCCACGGGGCTTGAACGCTTTCTTTATGGAACGTACTCAGGTAAGAGAATATCCATGTCGTGTTATGGCCGTGTTGCATTCAATACAAACGGTTAAGCGTTTGTGTTTACACTTGTTTCGTTTGTCGTAAAATGCCCAAGCACTCCGGCACTCCGCTGGCAGATCAGCCGGCGAGCGACGCTGAGCAGACGACTCATCTCTTTGCCGGAAGTGCGTGAAAAAGCCGCCCAAAGCAGGATGTCTAGCTCATGACGAAACATCTGGGAATCGATGATGTAGACATGTGAAGATGGCGGCGTCCAAAAACACGAAGGGAAGGGTGAGAAAAAAACGACAAACTTGGCAACAAAAGTGTGGCTTTCCGCTGCGCGTAAAAGAGTAATACTTGGCACAGAGGACGTTGACGACCCAATCTAACGGTTGCGCTAGTTCATTTAGTGTGCTCAAAATGCCTTTCAGGGCCCCTTTAAAGACACGCGAGGAGCAGCGGAGAGCAGGCGAGGAGGAGTGGGGGAGAGGGCGCACCTGGAACGGCTGTTGCGGACGCCGAGGCGCGCCAACGCCGACAACGCCGGGCGACATCGTGAGTTAAAGAAATGCTCTGCATTTACAAAAAGGCTGGCAGCACGTGGACGTTCCGAGATGGGGACGCAGTTCCGTAGTGCACACAAGTGCGAGCGATTGTGAACTTCAAAATTTTTTTTTCTCGCCTTAAACAAAATTTACTCGAATAAAATTTTCGACATTAAAAGATGAAGTGTTCGTGCGTATAAGGAGCGGTATTATGTAATTGTAACTCGAGGGCCTCGGTTCTTTATTTAGGTCTGAATGTTTGCAAAAACTCATTTTTTGTCGTCTTTGTAAGCACTTGTCTTGAAAAGTAAGCTCTTTTAGCGACCTAAAATATTTTTCATAGACACCTCAGGAACATGTAAATGCACGACGGAAATATTAGAGCTGAAGTTTCAACAGTGCCTTTGCAAAAAATCGTTAAAACGCGCCATTTACTTACTTACGAGCTATTTTTTACTTAGCTAGTACACCACCAAAAATACTTACATCGCTTCAATCATGGTCCCACATCGAATAATAATAATGCAAGCAGATTGATCTAAAATTGTATTTGCCACTGTACGTAGTTTCACTCTTTATTTAAAATTTATTATCTCCAGCCCCAATTTGCTTGTTTGGAGAAACTTCCAGGAGCGCTCATACGACCGAAAATTTTTTTTCGGCGAAAATACTCAGTGCAGACCTCCCACACCTCATGAGCAACTAGCACAATTTTTTTCAATAAAATTGGCGACGGTCGATTTTTGGGCTGGGACGTTTCGCGTGGAATGACCCTATACTGATACAATCGTCACATTGTCTTTATTCTCGATTAAACGCGAAAAATACAGCCGTCGAGAACTCTCCCCGTTGTCTGTATTTAGCGCTTCCTATTCCTCACGCTGTTTTTATACGTTCTGTCATTATTTTAAAAATTTTTTTTTTATTTTTGTATAAAAGATATAACACACCTCATGTTAATTTGGCTGCTTATTTTATTGCTATTGCTATTGCTATTGTTGCTATTTTATTGCTGCCTGTTTATTGCTATTTCTTGCCAAAGCCTACAAATCGTAATACATGTCGCAAATGAAACACCCTACGTCAAATTGAATGGCAAGACCAATGGGCGGAAATGCCGGTCTTTGGCCGGCCTTATTCATGCATTTTATAACGTATTTTAGGCGTGTACACTGTACGTAACACCAATGAAACTTCTGTGCTTTGTTTCTGCCCCCACTGCAGGCATTTTGCGGGGACTTTCTTCTATCGCAGGTTAAATATTAAGCCACAGCAAGCGGGATATATATTCCAACTGTCGGCATCTACTCGTTTGGGAAAAAGCAGAGTGTGTTCGTTAAGATACTTTACCTTTATGTATACAAAAAGTGTAAGAATAGCACTTAGAATAGAGCACAAAATCTGGATGGTGTGTTTGTCAGCTGCTCCCGGGATATTAGACGTGCCTAAACTTTGAAACATGCCGCAGTTATTTGGCGTGCATTGATGCAACCAGCTGAAACCTTTTTTTGCGGCCCCACCTCGTATCCATACACGTAAAATATGCATGTCGCGTATTGTTGTCTGTATGACAGCAAATAAATTTTGCAACCTTCTCTCCTACGTTGAGCGCATTTATCAAGTTACGGTTGAAACGAGAAAAAGCAGGTACCAGCATTCATGCACACTGATGGAAATAATAAAGAATTCCAAAGTAAGTGTCACACAGGACTGTAACTTTTTTGGCTAGTTACCTTTAACAGCGTGTCTACGGCGTTCCTGCTCGCATCAAATTACAGCAGCTATCATCCGCTGGCATCGGCGTTTTCCCCATTTCCCCACGTAAACAGCATATAGACACCGCATACATTATGGTTGATTTCGCGGGGCCTGGATAAGACGTAAATGTTGGCTTTGTTGATCGTGTTGCGGATTTAGTAAGGAAGAGGGCAAAGACGGCTAAGCGCCTACTATCATCACCATTGGGGCTAGCGAAGAAGGTCGCGAATAAACCTCGGTTCAGCTCAGCCATGGACTCACGTCCGTGTCCTGTTCCATAACATTATGGTACCGTGAAACCCGGAAGCAACGGACCAGCGGACTTCGCGGTGCAGCGCCTTCAAGTTAGTGCGTGGCCTCGGGTGCGTCGGATCTTCTTATTTCGGAGGCCTCACTCTTGAGTGGTGCCTGCCATGGCTGCGTGCTGGACGCAGACCCGGAACCCGGAGATGAACTGCAGCCATCAGACAGCTCCCTGACTTTTGCTTCACCCCACTGCCTGCTTCTCATGACAGGCAGGTCGTGGGCTGACTTATCAGAACACGGGTCATCCTCCGGGCGGACATAACAAAACTAGCCAACACCACTGTTTGGGTCTTGCAATCATCACCATCGACTTTAAGTATGCTTATTGATTTGCACCGGATGGCCGAACAAAGACAAGTCGAACTTAGAAAGCTGAACGGGCAGATTCAGAGCCTTTTGGACTTTGAAGGCTTCGTAAAGGACCGGGAAGAAGACGAAGAGTACTCATATATGATAAGTCGAACGAAGGTTTCGCTAAAACAACGAATTTCTTAGGCAACTTGGAGAACGTCGTGCACTACGACGAAGACTGTCGCCACCTCTACACAAGCAGGGGTCTCCAATTCAGAAAAATGACGTGGCCGACTTCCTATTCACAACAGGGCTGCCTTCAAAGCCGTGGATTCATTGTCGTCAGTGGAAGAGAGGATGGAGCAGCACAGCGCCCTTACCTTTTCAACGTCGTCCGTGAACCAGGCCGCGGGATGTAGCAGCGAGACCGAACTCGGCGAAGGAGCCGGCGCCGTAACAATCCGCCCAAGCTACGACAATATCATCAGAGACTCTGATGCTGTCGGGGCCAAGCCCAGGAAGCCATCGCATGTACACAACGCGAAGATGAGGTCAACGGATGAAAGTAATTTTGCGTGCAACGACAGCAAGACATTCACCCATGCGCCATCGTTCCCAAACTAAGTGGCTCATTAGCAAATCTTGGAAAATGCAAGGACAAGCTGGTGAAATTAAAGGGTCTTTTCAACCACAAGAAAGCAAAACTAGATTCACGCCGACGACAAAGACGCAAGTAGGAAAGACTCAGTAAGCATGCAGAACGAAACATCGAAGGCGATTAGGAAAAGAAAAGGGGACCACTGACCAGAAGATTGAGGCTGTATCCCGAATACGAACTATACATGCTCGTTCGGAAGACCATCCGATTCAAGCAAACCAACGTGCCCCGACCTAGGCAAGAAAGTAGCAAGAAGAAGGCATCGCGCCTCGAAGCATCGATGGTGGATAAAGCAGAAGGCATCTGCCACCTCTCGCTTTCAAAAGAATGACATCGGACTATCACCTACGGAAAACCTAGACTAGCGTGTTCTGCACTTACCCACTAGTGTCACCGTCGGGGGGTGGGAATATGTTGCGCATTTAGTAATGAAGACGGCGAACCGCCTACTGTCATCACCATTGGGGTGAGAGAAGAGGACGCGAATAAACCTCGGTTCAGCTCAGCCATGGTCCGCGTCCGCGTTCCAGTTCCATACAGAGCGTTTTCTGATATTCCGAGAAAAAACAAAGTTCACCGTTATATGGTGATGCATCATCTCGAAACAAACAAGAAAAAGAAACTCGGGAAGCTTGCACTCGGTCGCGCAAGGATGGAACCGTAGCGAAGCTGCTGGATTTCTATCTACGTGAGCATTGAGGACACATCGACTACAGTGCGAGCCGGGGACGCTGGGCGGTTGTCGCGAGGCACGTGGTCGCGAGCGCTCGGCTATTTACCTCGCTCCTGGAGGGTTTCCACCGGTTTTTAAAAGGTGAAGGTGTTGTTGATGGCCGTAATGTGTGCGGTGTGCGGCGTCATCAGAAAAAATGGGGTATGATACTCCCACCGTTTACCGCGCACGTGAGCACGCGCCTCACGAGGACCGTCCGGCGGTCGTCCAGGCTTGCGCAAGGCACTCGCAGAAGAAAAGCAAGAAAACCATTCACGAGCATCCGCGCCTGAAGGGGCAAGCACAAGATTGCTCGCGCTAAGAGACGCCCAGTATGCTGAAGCCGGTACCCGCCTGGTTCTAGCGGGTGCTGGCGCGTTCCAGTCTGGGAGAAATGTGAAGCATGCGGACAAAATGTTCCCGGCCCGCCAGTCATGCATGGGGAATACAGGATATAGATGGATATGACCATGAGAACCACAGTGAAAAGAGACAACGGAACATGTAAATAAACAATATCAAACCTGATTGTATTGCGTGGTGGTGTGTCCTTTCGTTCTTGCATAGAAGTAAATACCCAGCATCACTATGGTTTAAGCCTTCCGTGACTTGGCGCAAGCTCCTTCACTTCTTTTTTTTTTTGCTAAGCCACTGCGCGTGGAGAGGCTTTTTGCGGCCACTCGAAAGTGCCAGCGAGGCACGCGTTCCACGTGCGCTGGGCATTTCTTAGAATTTTAACCATTACGCATTACGCGTCACACATTACGGCCAGCTACAACAGATCCGCTTTAGACGACATCAGAACAAACACCCCTCAAATACCACGCGGTTAGGCTCGTTTGCTCGCTCACCGAATTCGGTTCCGATGCATTGGGGTACGACAGGAGCACGTGGTACGGCACGAGCCGGACGTCGTCGAAAAACCGTACTCCGTG
The DNA here is from genome assembly GCA_013339765.2 of Haemaphysalis longicornis. Taxonomy (NCBI): domain Eukaryota; kingdom Metazoa; phylum Arthropoda; class Arachnida; order Ixodida; family Ixodidae; genus Haemaphysalis; species Haemaphysalis longicornis. The sequence goes on from JABSTR010000189.1 coordinate 62,647, forward strand.
AAACGATCGGCGACGTAATGGGCCAGAGTCTGCTCCTCCCAGGCGCTGCCGGCGACATGCGGTGCGGCGGCGAGGAACCTGCGAACATTGATCCCCGCAGTTGCCGTTTTGCGCACTGATGTACTAAACGGACAAAATTTTCTTCCTTTAGAAACTGAGCTGCCACTAAGCCTACAAAAAATATTCCCCAAAGCATTTCGCCCAATCGTTTCACAGAAAAAGATTGTTTCATGAACATGTCTGTATGAGCATGCCCGATTAGCACCGTGCTCGCTTGTTAGCGTGCTTCAACGATCATGCCCAATGGGAGAGTTTTAGCAGAGCGGAGAAGCGGGCCCGATACGTTACCCGGTAGGCGACCAGCGCTACTGCGCTTGCACAGGGGCGGGAAAACCGGATTGTGCGCATGCGCAGTGTACCGGGGACCGTACAGGGACCGGTTTCCCGCCCTTCTACTACTCTCTAACAGGTAGCAAGCCTGTTCAACAGCATACTCGTTTGCAGGCGTTCCAACGTGCAGAAGCCGTGTAAAGGCTTCCTCTGCTCCACTACTGAACCGAGGTTGGCAATAAATTCACGATTGAAACACTTCAAGGTAAACCAAAGGTCTCCAGAAGTTGCCCGCGTGAAACGGGACAGCGCATTATTAGTCGCCATCTGCACAGACCTACGCAACCGTTAACGGAACAGGTCACTTACACAAAACGTTCATTCGGCAACTGAACTGGTCCCCCCTAAGTACCGTTTTCAGCGGGGTTGCCACGGGTTTTGCGCACTTGGGCAAGGGAGCTCTTTGCCGCTGCTACGGTCGGGCTTGAATAACCGCGGCATGAAGTGGTCATTCTTGAAGGAACCTGCTTCATGTGCGAAGGGTTCGGGACCCTGACCCCGCCCGACGAAGTGACGCCGTCACGAAGGAAACAGGAAATCACCGGTTTTATTCCGGGACGGCAAAACAAAATGGCACGAGAGAAACGGCAGCTCGTAACACATACGGTCCTGTAAACAACGTGACACTGAAAAAACGCACTGCACCGATTCTGCAGAAAAATAATACAATGCTTCGCTCTACACTCACGACAACGTTCTAGCCTTTGTACCAAGCCACTCCGTGTGCGCGCCAGAAAGACCATCTTTTTTTTTCTCTTCCAGGGTAAACAACGCTCGGCCCCGGGACATGATGGCATCACATGGCAACACCTTCGTAATCTAGAATGCTCCACCATTGCCGCACTCTTGGACCTTGTTAATGATTACTGGGCCACTGGCGAAGTTCCAGAACAACTCAAATTTACGTATATTCATCCAATACCAAAACCGCACAAAGACTCTACTAATATATCTAATCTCCGACCGATCTCCTTAACCGCCGGTGCTTTGTAAACTCATAGAACGCCTCATTAATAATCGCCTTCAACATCATCTCGAGTATGTCTCACCATGGTTCCATCCGGCGCAGACGGGTTTTCGTCCAAATCTGAGTACCCATGACTGTGTTTGGCTGCTACCCCGAGTCTTAAATCGCACCTCCCGGGCGGGTAACCCTGACTACGTCCTTTCAGTTGACATGCGCAAAGCATTCGATCGCGTTAGTCAGGCTGCTATTCTCGAGGAGCTAGCTCATGCGTTCCCTAGTCAGAGGGCCCAAAACTGGGTACGCAATTTTCTTGAGAACCGGCCCATTCGTCTTAGCAGCACGTATCCGGGATGAGCCCCAGGACCGACTACTTGGATAGGGGCGTGCCCCAGGGCTCTATCCTGGGGCCTGTGCTTTTCAACCTAGCCATGGCCCGGGTTGCTCGTACGCTCGAACGGGACTCTGCCGCTCGGTTTGCAATATACGCTGATGATCTCACGGTTTGGGTAGAAGCCGCCGACTTTTCCGACCCGGATCACAGGTTGGACGAACTTCAAGGTGCCGCTAACAGCCTCAATGAAACCCTTCCGACACTAGGACTTGAGATTGCCCCGGAAAAGACGGAATTTCTCCTTGTTCATGGTCGCCATCAGCTCCCACCGGATACGCAAGGTCATCTACCTCGGCGACACGCCGAGTCTCCCCTAAAAGTGGGCAAATTCGTATTTTAGGCTCCCGTTGGCCAGCAACAATAGCGCTAAATGTTGGATCAGCCAGCTTAAGCGCAACTGGAAACCCATGCTTCGTCTCATTTCGCGCATGTCTAACAAGTACGGCGGAGCATGCCAGTCAGCCTGCCTTACGCTTACTCGAGCAGTGGCAATGAGTCGACTTACGTATGGCGCACCTGTCTATAAGCTCAACAAAGTGCATATGAAGCATCTTCACGTTCTTCATCGGGCCGTTCTTCGGCACCATTACTGGACTTCCGCGCCATACCCGCACGGAAGCCCTGAATCAATCAGCCCCGGTACCCCCGCTCGAACTGCTCCTCGAGGAAACCCGACAGCTGCACGAAGATCGCCGTTCCTTGACCTGGCAGGGTGCGGCTCTTACAGCTTGGGACTCGCAAATGGCGCTCCCCCAGACCCTACCGCAGCCTCCCCCTCCTCCATGGAAACGGCCCTTAGGGGTTGACAACGTGCAACGCATAGGCGTCCCAAGATCCCGATCCAGAGTTCGCCATCATGCTGTTTCTCGCACTCTGGAGGCTAAACTCCCTGATGAGCAAGACATTTACACAGACGCGAGCGTGTCTGCTAGTCGCATGGGACTGGCTTGGCGATGTCCAGGTATACCTAGTTTAGACAGCGCTCGAACTCGAGAAACATCCACTACTTCTATAATGGACGCTGAGCTACATGCCATCCTCGCAGCCCTCGACCACTTGACATACGAGACGTCTGCCCAATTACCACCCCGCATTCGGTTCCTGACTGACTCCCAAATGGCGCTACGTGAGCTCCGGAAACCCTTCTCCGATCACCCTTTGGTTCATCAGATTCAACATATGATTAGTCTGCTTGCTCGCAATGGTACCTCTGTACGTGTTGCGTGGATACCGGGACACATGGCTCAGGGTTTCGGCAACCAGGCTGCCCATGAGGCAGCGCAGGAGAGGTCTTCGAGTAACTCCTCCACTGGTTGACAGCCCTGCTCCCCCGCTCTCCCTCAGGCAACAGCTGGATCACGCTCGGCAGGCTAGGCACAACCGCCTTGCCGCTGCCACTCCTGTAGGTTTCCAGCATAACGCCCCATCCCTAACTCGTCCTGCCGAAGTTTTTATACAAATTTCGCGCGAACGCTGCATTGACTCCCCACATAACACGCAAATGGCAACCACCCGAAACGGGCGATCCTCCGCCCCTACTGCCCATATTGCAAGACAGCTACATAGCAAACCTGACCCACCTTATTTGGCACTGCTCTGCGTACCAATCCTTCCGCCCCATCCTGTTGAATGCCCTACCCCAATCCAAGCGAGATACCTCCCACGACACTCAGCGACCCCGATTTCCTTGCTGCCCTTGGGCGCTTCGCTCTCGAGAGTGGCCTCGCAAAAGTAGTTTAGCCGGGGTCTACCACCCCTATGTGTGCATTCAGGAACTGACTAATTCCTCTCCAGGATCTTCAAATGAACATCACACCTCGTGACCACCTCTTCCCTCCCTTTCCCCCTTCTCCCCCTTCCGGCCCCTGGCCCTCCTTGTGTTAATAAAAGAACTTCACTCACTCACTTTAAAAAAATTCTCAGGGCATAAAGTCTGCCCACGTGCGTTGAAGAGGAAATCGGTAGTACTTATCGGCAACTTTTACTGCTACATCGTCTGTCCGTCTCTTTCCTCCTCGCCTTCGTTTTCATTGTCTTTCGGCGCAAAAATACTTTGCCATGCAGACTGGTGACACACGCTACAGCTTGCGCAGAAAATCAGTTCTGCGTGACCCGGTGCAGCAGTACTACTCCTGTAACCGTCACCTTACATCGCGGCACCACTGCATTAACTTTTTCTGCACCGCTAGCAGCGTCCGGAGATAAGACAGTGGTAATGTACACTGCTCCCAACCTGGAAACCCAGGCTAAAATCCTACATCAACTTAGATTCGGTTTTTTTAAAGGGACACTGAAGTGATATGTAAACATTGCGGGATTACTAGCGCATTGTAGTCCGGAGTCCCCAGGCCATGTTTCGACCACTCTAGGCGCGTTTACGCGATTTTATTTAGTAGAAAAACTAATTCGAAAACGCTGTGTCTCCTCTCTTTATTACGCTCGCCCATTTCTGTGGCGTTTTCGTGTGACGTCAGGAGGGGATGAGCTGGCAATTGGCTGCGCCACGGCTGCGCTACTGCACGGCTCCCCGGCCGACAGAGTCAGTCGGCCCAGCGTTTCGTCCGCCGGCCGCCGGCGGGTCGTCGCATCAAGCAGGTTTAAAAAAAATTGCTTGGTCGCAATTCGTTCGCTTAGTTAAACGAAGCCAGAACACGTTTGTGAATGGAAGAATGTGCCTTTCTTTACTTGGTTTTGTTTGTACACTGTATCTAGCTCCAAGTCAAGGTCGCTTCAACACAAGCGCTGCAATGCGACGCTTCCGCTGACTGGTACGCCAGTAGGAAAATATAAGGCCTCTTGAAGGCGGGAGAAGAGTCAGCGAAGTCAATATAGGTACTAAGGAAATAAAATCAACGATATTTTTACCGTACCGTAAAACTAGGGCGCGGGAAGCACTTTTTTGCGCTGGTCGAACAAGCCACAGCGGTCAGCAGCACGACTACGCATCTGCGAACGCTTGTTGCCGTCTACGAAATGCAATTGCTAGACGTGAGCTACTGTGGAAACTCGGGCGACGCTTACTGCACGATCGCAGTACAACAAATAGTCACCTAAGCTGCTTGAAATGCCAAAACTAATAAAAGTGTAAACCGGTATGTTGCAATATATACCTTATATTAGGAAGGCCTACGGATCCGGCTTCGTGGCGAGTTGGGGCCTGAGGCGTTACGTAGTTCACTGCAAATGTTCTGCAAGTCACGAGTTTCAATCCCCGCGGGGTACGCGCTTTTTTTTTTTTTTTTGTAAGTTAACTTTTTTGTTTTCCGCCGATGTTTTCTATATTGAGTTCACCTTTTTTGGGGCCGCAAACGTTTCATGCTACACGAACTAGTTCACAAAACGCGCGCAGGCTGGCAACTGCAGCGCGCTAGCGAGTTCTCGTTGGCGTGCTGTTGCCGTAAGCACGACTGCTTGCAGGCAGTGGGCACAGGCCAGAATGAACAGGACCCTTGGCCTGGTGCGAACACGCTTTTTACGATACAGGCATGAGGGAGGCAAAGCTCCAAATATGGGGGAAAAGCGCATGACATTTGGGGCGTCTGCGGGTACACGGAGGGCGTTCATATCACTGCGTAGGTCTCGGCTAGTGAATGCTACGACTACAAGGCGTCCTGGGAGGCTTATCTTGTGCATTTACAGCCGACAACATGGCAAGAAGCGCGGTACGATGATTACTGAGATGAGATATTGAAATGCCCATCCAACAAAGCCATTGTTATGTTTTACAGAACCGAAACCGAAACCGAAACTTGTTTGGTTGCTAACCTTGGGCATCGTCCAATCACGGCGACCCTCCTCTCAACGTCCAGCCTTAGTTGGTGCGGCCGCCGCAAACCGCGCATGGTAGTTTTTTTCTTTCGCGCTTTGTAAAATAATTACCGATTTGTCAACCGGATAAACGATGAAAAGTGTGCTAATTGAGCCAGTCTACGCAGTGCAAGCAAAAACGAGCTTGACAAATTCAATTCAGTGTCCCTTTAACAGCGAATCTGTTGTTGCAGGGGTGCGGTGTGCGGCATCATCCAAAAACTCGGTCGTAGTTGTTAATCTTGCCTTTTACCTTGCACGTGAGCACGCACCGCACGGGGTGCGCCCGACATCGTCCAGGCTTGCGCGTGGCACTCGCAACAAATAGCAAGGAAACAGTTCACGTGAGTCGCGAGTCATGAGTGGAGCACAAGATAGCTTGGGCTACAGACGCCCAATTCGCGAAGCCGGTTGCCGCCGGTTCTAGCGCGCGCTGACGCTTTCCACTTCGGAGGAATGTAGTAGCCCGATGGAAAAACGATCAGCGCCCGCCACTCATGCATGAGGAAGACGATAATATCAATGAATATGAACGCTGACTACTACTACCCACGGGAAGATGCGATGACGGGACATTAAATAAACAATTTCAAAACCTAATGCAATGCGTGGTGGTGTGTCCCTCAGTGCTTACATAGAAAGAACTCCTCCAGCTCTGCTATGGTTCAAGCCTTGCGTGACTTTGTGCAAGCTTCGAAATTTTTATTCTACCCGGCGGCGGCCTTTCCCACATTCCAAACAGCGACTACAACAACGACGACAAGTCTTCGCACAATGGGGATCTGGAGGCTTCGCCGTTCAAAATGTCGAAAGAAACAGTGGTAACAAACACAAGCCTTACTGGATGTGCTCCTCCACGCTGTCGTCATCGATTGCGTCCAGCAGTGGACCGACATCGACTGTACCGATGCACGTGTTCCAAGTCAATCGTGGGCGCGCTGCTGTTACAGCCGCACTTTTCATCTTTACCGGAGACGCTTTGAGTTCGGAGAAAGCACGGGATTCTTTGTGGGTTCCCTTGCAGTCGCGTCGCGAAGGCCTGCAGGTGCACGGCATTCAGTCGTCGCTTCTGGGCAACCAGCAGGCTGAGTCGAAGGCAGCACGTAGTGCCCCAAGAGAGACAGCCGATGGCCACGATGATTACGAGTAGCAAACCAGAAAACTACAGATTTTCGTCGACTCCTGTTCGCAGGACCTGGATAAAATTGATGGGATTTTGGGGGGTGGTGCGAAGGAAACTGTGGAGCAGTGTTTTTTCTCTCTCTCTTGCTCGCATGTCATCTGGATTGTAATCGTTATTTTCGGCAAATGCAATAGCAAACTATTCCCACCTTCCCTCGTGCAGCTTTTCAATGATAGGCGCCGGTTGTATCTCAGGGTTGCCATCACTTTCCTTCACCTCCATCCTGGTACCAGTGGCAGCCTGAAGAAAAAATAGACGACGTTCGGCTATGATTGTGTCACTTAGTTTCAAGCATTTCTAATAGCTAAGCCGTTCTAAAGTCTGCGTGAAAACGGTTGGTTGATTTTCAAAAAACGATAAATGTGAATAGTTTATTTCCGTATGCTACGAATAAACACAATATTGTCGAGCACGAAAGAACGTTTTTAGGGCGATCTGCAGAAAAAATACGGAAATTCTAGAATGTAATGAAGGAGCGTTTTATCGAGTTTCTCTTCCCTTGTGTTTCACACTTGACGTGTATACCCCTATTACGTTGACGCATCTTCTTCAGACCTCAAACAACGAACCATGCGAAATAATGTACGTTAAATACGCAATGCCTAGAATAAAATGCAAGATAGTGAACAGGAGGGTGTCTGTCTCAACACGGAAGCTTCGGCAAAGCTGGTGATGCACTAGGAAAGAATTAAATATCGACAACCGCACCTTCTTCGCGATTATATAGTTGCGGTGATTATTTTAATGCGACCGAATTATTTTCCTTATTAGGCACGAGATTCATCTCATTGATTCAGTCTCCTTACGTGTTTTTAAGGTGAAGGCATATTGGCTCCTCTTAGCGATACTTATCGAATACTTGCTTACAGGCATATACTGTTTTCGTGCAGGCATATACTGTTTTTGAAAACGGAGAATTTATTTCCCGCATAAGACTACTTCATTAACCGAAATCTTGTCATTTTGCGTCGGTGCTTAGCAATTATTCCGGCCCAAAATGTCAACCGTAGCATATTACTGCTTATTTTGCCAAAAAGTATTCTACCATATTGTTTTTCATCGACATTATCTCGTGCTCGCTTTTCGTTACAGCGCATGCTGTTCGTATTATAACAATTTTTTTTGCGTGCGTACGCAGCTTTTTTCAACAATAACGTTTTTCAGTCTCTCTTTGTCTTTCTCCTACATTTGCATGAGTTCTCCAGTGCCGCCAAGTTGTGAAATAGCAATTTTTCATTCGTGCTCACTCAAAACCAATATCAAGAAGTAAATACGTACTTACTTAGACAGACAAGAATGTTGAGCTGCAATGCGGCAGCAAAAATGACGGTTTCCTTCAAAGGCACTGCATGGCTGTTTTGAAAAGAGTAACATTTGCTGAGATCAGAGAAAGCGATGAGTGGAGGAATATTTTCGTTGGACACAAACGAAACTCACGCACATAACCAGGCTTCTAAGAAAAAAAACCAGAACCCTCCCCGAAACCAAATAAATACAGCGAGGAGGATACTGCATTGTGTTTAAAAACGCGGATTGAAATAAAATACACGCCCAAAACGTACGTGATAGAGAACGAAGCACTCACGTTTTCTCGAGTTCTCACCACAGCGTTCACAGAAAGCGATGGCAGAGCTACAGCGGTTGGCATGGCGGCTGTGCGGCTTCGCTCACACTGGACCCCCGGAAAAGAACGACAATGGGGTCCAGGACACAGATAGCGTTACAACTGTTGACACTGCGTCTGCGCCTACTTGACGACAGACCCAATTAGGAAGGTGGAAGCAGCGCAATAACACCTTGTAAACTGCTGTCCAAGAGATAAGGCTTCCATAGAACAGCCCTTTTCCTCGCGGCCGTACGGAATGCAGAGTACTTGGCCAATGTTTATCCCTGCATTGAGTGCCACGCACATAAGCAATACTAAAATAAACTTACTGCACAAAGCATCTTCCATTTTTTATGCAAAATGTTCACAAAGCGTTCTGTAAAGATAGTAAGAATTTGGAGAGCCAGAAAGACCAACAAATGACGAACTAATTGAGGGAACCACCTCTGTGGGGTGGTGTCATCGGGCTTTATGCTCAGATTTTTAAGTATGCATAATCGGTTGGGCTCCAATAAAAAACCAAAGAAATGGGGCAGCGTCGTATTAGTGGGGCGATGACTGGGCAAATAGCGCAGCTGGCCGACCCACCTAGCTTATTTTTGGTTCCGGTGAGTTGATGCGCGGTCATGCTCGGAGACCCGACCAAGTTTTCGTCGTGATTAAGCTTCGAGGCTTGGTCATGTTCTCTGCGTAGTGTCCTTGTTAGCCCCCCAAAGAGCAGTGAATACTTGGTCATTAATGTATGCAAAATGTATTGTTTTATTTTCAGTACGAATCATTTATTTCTTCGTCATCCTCCGATGGCGCAAGTACACCGGGGAAATCTTCGTCCAGCGCGTGTTCAACCCGGTAAACCTCGACCACATCTTTATATGTCCCGAATGAAACCTGTGCATTGCCAAGGTGTACCTCGTTTGACTTGGGCTCTACTCAGTCTGCAAACGTACCGCACGAGTCCATCGCAAACTGCCTCTCCTTGTTCCAGCTAGAACTCTTGCCGATCTAAATTAATACAGCCTTATGATCGCTGTGGTAGACAGCAAGCGGCATGCCAATCATCTGAACTCTGCCCGAATGCAAGCTACCAAGGAGCGCCATGTTTCCAAAGCCGTACTTGTTAAATAGAGCGGCTTTAGTACTTGTTAGGGTACCTTGATGCACGCGTCCATCGTACAGGGTGGAGACACACATATGCTGGTGCCGCCATTTTGGGCCACTCGCTCACCGTCGCATGCAGCAAGTCATTGTATAAAAACCGCGCTAAGCTTATCGCCGCAACGCTGTTCACTCGCCAAGTTGGAATGATCTTATCTGTTTCGCGTTGCTGAGTCTTGTAGAAACGAAAATAACAAGGCGTAGAGCACTTTGACCCAATAGCGGCGGCACGGCACCGTTCAAAGGGTGTCTCCACCGTGTACGGCGGCGCTGGCATCGAGACACCCTAGTATTTGTGCCGAAGGAGTGCCTCCTCGCGCCGCGTTTCCGAAGCCTTGTTTGTACCAATTGTATCCCGCTTCCGACAGGTGGCGTTTTCCTCCGCACGACAACAGCAGTGGTGGCGCGCTCATCTTCGAGGCCCGTGCGGGGCACTGCGAACGATGCTGTACTGCCGGCACAACGACATAACACCGGAGGTACAAGCAGCAAAGTGCAGGGCATGTAGCGGACACGAGGAAAGCATCGAGCACCTGCTGCTGCACTGCCACAAGCTGCGCCCACCCGCCAGAGTGAACGCCAGTGTACAACAGGTGCTAGGGTTCAAGGATGGCATCGACCACGCCTCAGACCTACGCATGATGAAAGAACGGCTGCGACTCTGGCAGCGATCGATTCGGCTGGGTGCGGCTGTGGTGACGGTGCAGTGAACGCACAAGTGAACTGCAGTGAATGCTGACAGTGCAATGGACGTACATACGCACGCAGTGTACCATATGCACAAGCTACCTTCAGTCTTCTAGTTGGTTGCAACAGTGCAGTAACTTTAAGCATGCAGCCACATTTTTTTTTCTTTTTTATAGGTATTTTGTAAATTTTTTACCCGGCTTGGACAATTCGGTGTCCGCCCCATACAAAGGGTTCCTTGCCACAATCATCATCATCATCACCATCTACATGGGGCTCCCTACACGCTCTCCGCTAGAACCACCAGTTTAGTAAATATTACCGCCAAGCTAGCGGAATACTTCGCTTATGGACGAAGGTGGCATTCGCGGCCGCATCTACGATTGAAGCGAAAAGCAATAACGCCAGTGTATTGAGATTTCGGCACACTTTCTGCCATAAACTTGCCACGAGACCGCACTCTCTCGACTATTGCGCATTTTTTCTGCGGTACGAAATAGTCATGGAAGGCCTCGCCTCCCTATACTTAATGAGATGTGCCTTCAAATGGACTACCGTGAAGTGGAAGACGCCCTTATTCACGCATATTTTCCGCACTCTGTGGATGATCCTTCCACTGTCCGGGCTCTTCCTGTCATCGACATCGATCACTCACTTCAAGAATTTGATTCCCCCTTTTACCATGGGAGAATTACAAACCGCCATTTCGCAGGGAAGACCAAAGTCGGCAACCCGGACATTATCTTATCAAGTGGCAGGACCTCCGCAATCTGCTCCCGCAAGGCCTAAGATGTTCTACTGCAATTGGTGAACAAGCTATGGGACTCAGGTGAGGACCCTGTCGCTCTGCTGGTCACGCTCATTCACTCTATTCCTAAACAGGGCAAGGACTCTCGCAATCCTCAGCACCTCCACCCTATTGGGATGAGCGTGATGACGGGCGGTCATGCTAAGCGTGTCTCCTTGACGTCGGTTTAGGGATTCTCAAATATTTGTCGTCTGCTGCACTTTGGCTCGCTCCCTCTGCTGTTTCTTCGCGCTCAGTCGGCTTATAATGCTTGTGCGCGCTAGATTTGGTTTGTGCGTAACTTTTTATCGTAATAAAAGACTTAACTTGCATTAACTAGCTCGAGGCGTGATATAAAGTGTAGTTTTTTATGCCGCTCCGGAAGAAGTACATTGCTGGCGTCGCCCCATTCCCGCGAAGCCGGTCCTGGCCCGAGCGCGAAGAGTCGGAGCTAGGCGCCAGCTTCTGTATGTAGCAATCTTTCGAATAAAGGCAACAGGCAGCTGTTAACCGACAACAGCGAAAATGCAAGACGAAAAAATTCCCGGGCCTTCGGGGATGTCGGCTTTGGCAGAAGGCATTACTATTTCCGGTAATCATATGTAAGGTAAAACAGGTTTTGCAACCTTGCCGAACGCTCGAAGGTATTGTATCACGCCACTTTACGTTTTAGTGGCATGAAAGTATGCCGACATGCAATATGGGCAGCAGAGAATGTAGGTTGAATTCGAAATAACCTACCGTGTGTATACGCGCGTGCTAGTTTATACTAGGCTTCTAACCAGTACGGAGGCTTGGTGTGCAAAATGAGTCACGTGTACGGGTAAAAGTACAGTAACACTAACTTTGTTCCGTCCTAAAGGCACATTTCAGTACATTTCCCCAGCCATATTCTTCCCAATATTCAGATATGCGTTACAGTAAATTGCACACAACCGGAGTAGTAGGAGGGGCGGGGAAAAATAACACTGAAATCAGGCTGGTTATGGGCAGAGTTAGAAAGGACGAGTTACGCACAACCATTTGACCGATGCTCTTAAAACAGTCAGTTCGCTCTCTCGTCGTGTGTTGCAAATTTGTGCGCGATACAGCTTGGAAATATTCAGAGGTGCCAGAAGCTGGCCAAATAACTTAATTACAGAAACTACGATGTTTAATGCACTACAGCATCGAAGCGTGCGATTTCTAGCACAGGCACTGCTGCACCTCACAAGCGGAGTGTAGCAGACGACCGCGGCAAGAGTCCCTACGCCGACATCAATGCCAGCCGCGCCACTCAAATATCTATCGGCCAATGAACTAACTCCCGTCATCTCTAAGCTTAATAGGCTTGTTTATTCCACCGTACAGAGTGGATTCATCCTCCACTCACAGGTTATCATCCTCAAATCCTCACATTGGTACCCAGAGTTACTTGTGGCTCCTTAGACATGTCATTAATAGGACATCCCACAAGGCATTGCCTAAATATGGTCCCCACAATAGATAACCATAAAGCATTTTACAATGTTTGTCTACCCGGCATTCTACAAGAATTCGCGCTTGCCTTTCTGAGTCAGAAGGCTCAAGACTGGATTCGGAACTTCCTCCACCACCGCCCGATTCGTCTCAGTCCCCAGACACGTCAGCCCACCACTTACTATATTGATACGGGTGTCCCTCAGCGATCAATCTTGGGGCCCTACTTTTCAATCTTGCGATGCATGTGCAGCTTTTCCCGCTCATGCAGTCCGTTCAACAGCGATTAATCTGTAGTTATTTAGCGTAATGTAAAGCTTCTTTCGCGCTGCTAATATTGAGGGTGAAAACTTGCTTTGAGCACAGTTTAAGTCTTGCACGTTTTGCGGCTAGGTTCCTGAGCCATAGAAACTATCCCATAGAAATGCATGGGGAGTAAAATTTGATCGCGAATTACACATAAACTATTAGAATCCTGAAACGTTCTTCTAGTGTTTCTATCTTCCGTTGAAGTCTTGCTTTGTGCCAAATATCACTTTCCTGAAGTAACTTTCCCTAGGTTCCTGCGAGGTTAGAATTTTGAGCGGGAAAGCTGGGTATGGAATCGCGTAGCTTGTACTCTGGAGCAGACACTGCCGCACGGTTTGCTTTCTACGCACTCAATGTAGTGGTAATGAACCGAGGCCAGCGATTTCCTTAATAGAATGCTTTGTTGGGCGAGTTGGTTCATAGCTTCAAAAAAATTAAAAAGAGCGCGGAAGGGCGAGGACAGAGAAACACAGTAGACCATACAAGCGCTCACTACAAACTAGTTATTTTCGAAATCCTTCTCAGCATATAAACGTCAGTACACCAGAGGCGCGCCTGCGCACAGACCACCTGAAGAACAAGCCACATGCGCTGGTACTGAATGCGGCATAAAAGCGGAACTCGCTCTCCCTCTCCCGCAAACACACCGACGTCTAACTGACACAATATGTGCCCCTCTTTTTGATATAGTATGCCTCACAAACGTTCGCGTGCCACCGTGTGTCGCCTGCGGCAGTGCAACCTTCAATTTATAAATAAAGTGCTCGTCCAGTCTACTGTGTTTCTCTGTCCTCGTCCTTTGCGCTCTTTGTAATTTTTTTGGCAGCGATTTTCCCTTCCAAAGAGTCCATGCAATCTGAAACTACAAGCTGCGATCTTCACTGTAGAACAGCTTGTCCCGTTCCAACTGCAGTTACCCCTTCACAAACGGAGTGCTCACGTCGACGGTAAACGTGCAACAATAAGGACCAGATCATCTCTCTCAAGTAAAGACACTCTAATAGAATTTATATTGGCACGATTCATCTGGAGGGTCTTCCCGTTATCATTTGCAACATTCCCGAAACAATGGATAGACCTCCTTAGGTAAGACCTTCACACCCTACTTATACGCCTGGCCCACCGTTGTCCAATAATATAATGGGACACACCAAGAAGAAAAAACCTGTACGAAAACGCGCACGTAAACCTTGCTCACTATTAAAAATGTGCAAAAAACAGGGCAGGTGTTCATTGGAGATGAAGCTACGGCAAGCCAAACGCGGCTATTACTATACTATAATTAACGTATGATGTACGTGGAAAAAACTAAATACAATTATATCTTCGAGTAAAGGGACCCCCCATTAATGCCCTTCAAGCTACATCGCAGAAAGTACACGACGGAAATCTCCTCCTTGTAATTACCCTACGGGCAAACTGAGGTAAACCTTCATGAAACTAACATAAGTGAGGACTCATAAAAATGGAACGCGAGTTTATATTACCCTGGATATTATAATATCTGCACAGGTTTCAAGTGAAAAATGTCCCCCTTCAAAAACGGAGTAATTACCCTTCATACCCTTATAGATAAATTTTTGGAATTCTGTGATTACAACAACAATACGCGGCGATCAGAGACAGCGCTTCAGAGTTCATCATGAAGCAAGAAAGCTAACTCTAGGAGATTTTACATTCTCCTTAGGGACGTGCGCGATTTAATAGTACCTTAGCGTACCGTGTGTGTGTATAAATAGGCAAACATCTACGGAAAAATAAACGCGGTGTACCGCAGGGAAGCATCCTCTTTTAACTAAAAAGTGATATTAACCAAACGAACTTTCCGCAAATATAGACGATTTGATAACCCATCTTTCTGAAATGGTCTGTCATAATTCTTACAGATCAACAGCTCTAAAACCAAGGCCGTTCTTTTCCGTGCGAGTGATCTGCACACAAAAACTCAATAATTTTAATATTGAACGGCATCCCACAACATATGTTGCAGACAAATTAGAAGAAGTCAAGAAGATCAAACTGCCCGAGAGCAGTATGTTTGAACCCTCGTCAACGACAAGGCCGTAAATGAGTCACACATTCACATGGACGCTGAGCTTGACGGAACAACGAGGGGCATAAGAAGCAGATAATCTCTCTTCAAGTAGGAGACACTATAATAGAATCTAATAATGGCACTATCCGTCTGGAAGGTCTTCCGTTAGCAGTGCAACAGCACCGAAACAATGGATATCGCCTAAATAAACGGATGCCACCACGTCCCTAATACATACGGGCTTGGGGAAAAAGTGGAACCATGGAAATTTCGGGAGCAATCTGGAACATTGGCAAACATTCCTCTCCCGTCTCGATAAAGAAGTCAGAATAGTCACGGATTCGCACGTGGTATTTCGGGAGCTGAACCGTATCTTCTCACTATAGCACGGCGGCCCACATTCTGACTTCGGTACGCGACTACAAGAAGGCTTCACGATTAGCATCGCCCGGATACAGGGGGCACACCATGGTGCAACATGGCAACCTTCTGGCACACACTGCTTCCAGGGGAGAGACTTCAGGCACCCTCGCGCGGTTCCCAACGCACCAACCAGCTCTCGGCAGTCGGATTGTGGCAGCTTCTGCTTCGGAATCTGAATAAACTAAGCAGACAACGTATGCAAGATGCCGCCACCAGACGGAGTCCTCGACCATCTCAAGCCTCTTTCATGCTCGGGGGAAATATTCGTGACAAAGGCTACGCTAATGCTGCCTACACCCCTCACATTACATACAAGTGGACATCCCCTGCAGGTTCCGAGCTATACCACTGACAACACTCTGGTTGCGATGGCACACCAAAGTTATTTCATCTAATCTGGCGCTGTACCGCCTTTATGCAGAGGCCGTGCGCAGCTTTCAGCCATTATCCCGGTACCTACATCCGAATCCGAACACATACGCCGTGTGCGGGAAGATCCGGCAACGCTTGAAGTGATTACCGAATGCGCTCTTGAGAATGGTCTCTTCAAAGTGGTGTAGCAGCTTGTCCGTCTCCCCTAGAGTACGCCACACACGCTCCATCTGCCCAGTTTAACTTTGCGTAAAAATTGAGAAAAAAAGAACGAGTGAACTGTGAACCCCATATGAACAGCGAGCCTTTAGATGAGTATGTAGAGAAATGTTTGAACAGTTAGCATCGGCTGAACTGCGCTTTGCACTACCTTTCTACCTCTCTCCCCAAGCGCATCTGGCCTCCTTACCTAAATAAAATGCTCTCTCTCTTTTTTGTCCTTAATGACTTCAATGCCCCTCACGTACCTTGGGGCTACCGCTACGCCTCGAAGAAGGGTACCGCGCTGCTCCGGGCCAGCCAAAATCATCACCTCGTCCTCCAAAACGACCTAAAAGTCCCGACTAGAACCGGCAATAGCGTTAGCCGTGACACCATACCCGATCTCACCTTCACCAGACCCTGCCCCACAGCCCAGTGGCACCGGCTTGACGAAAACTTCGGCAGCGATCACTACCTCATAACTCTCCGCGTACCCTTTGTTTCACAAACCCCTCCGCAGAGGCACCGCACGCCTCAAGAACTGGCCCAACTTTCGCAAGGATCCAACCTCCTTACCACCCCATTGGCGACAACCTGGACGACTGGGCACAGGGCCCTAGAACAGAGGGTTTGCGCCCCACACTCAGTCTATAGCCCTCACAGAAGCCACGCCGGCAATTTGATCCACACTCCTCCACATGTGGGATTCCCGTCGGGGCCTTTCTAAAGATGGAAGCGCCAGCGCCACAACCACACCCTCAGAAAACGTATAGCCCGCCATGAACCAAGAGATCCAAACGTACGTCCAGCCAGCTTCACAACCAAAAACTGGCGGACTTCTGCACCCGCCTGCAAGGTACCCTCCACAACCCGCAAGAACCTGGCACCTCCTCCGCTCCCTCATGGACAACCACTCTACTCAACGTCAATCAATGCACCGCATGCCATCAACTCATCCGCAACCATTCGCAACCCCCTCGCGAGCTTCTCCGCACCATCAGGCAGCATCTCTTTGGTGATCCGGTCACTCATCCCCCTGCCCCAAACCTTCAATACACCGGACTCCCCAACGCCGACATGAACCTCCCCTTCACCGTAACTGAACTCCACGCCATTCTTGCCCGCCTCACCCGCAACACCACCCCGGGCAGAGACCACATCACCTATAGAACTATCCGCAACCTGCCGGGCGACACCCTTGAAGACCTCCTCACCTATTACAAAAGCAACTGGGAAGCCGGCACGTACCCCTCACAGTGGCGCCACTCAGACATCACCCTTATCCCCAAGCCCAAAAACTTGTCTCCGCCACCACCCTCCGACCTATCGCCCTCACTTCCTGCCTCGGCAAGATCTATGAACACTTAGTTCACTAGCACCTCTCCACCTACCTCGAAGACCCTAACCTGTACCCCCTTACCATGTTTGGTTTCCGCAAACATCTCTCCACCCCAGACGTCCTTATACAAATAAAAGAACAGCTCCTCGACCAGCTCAGCCGTGACACACCCAAAACACTCCTCACCCTCGATGCCAAAGGGGCCTTCGAGAACGTTACGCACCAAGCCATCCTTGATAACCTCAATCACACCGGTTGCGGCCACCGCGCCTGCCAATTCGTCTCCGCGTTCCTGCAGGACCGCACTCCCACCCTCCGGCTCGGCCCTCTCCAACCCCTACCTTCCACACCCCTGCCAAAGACACACCGCAAGGCTCCGTTATTTCCCCCTTACTCTTTAACATCGCCCTCCTCCACCTCCCAAGTCTCCTGAATGCCATCCCCGGTATCTACCATGCGCTTTATGCCGATGACCTCACTATATGGACTACCAGTGGCTCCAGCGGCGCGCAACAAGACGCCCTCCAGCAAGCCATCGACACCACTGTCGCCTACCTCCACCCCAGAGGCGTAACGGTCAAACCAAGCAAGTCTGCCCTCCTCGTTCTCCGAGCCCGCACCCGCAGCCGCCCCCCACAACCAACCCTGACCCACAAGTGACCGTCCACGGCTCTCCCATTCCCCAAGTCACCTCCCGTCGGGTACTCGGAGTTCCTTTTCACTACGACGGCTCCAGCGCAATTCGTCTCCCACAGCTCAACAAAACAATCACCCAACTTACGCACCTCATTCGGCGCATCCGCGGCTCCACCTACGGCCTCAAAGAATCCGACACATGCAAACTCGTTCAAGCCCTCCTCATCAGTCGCCTTACATACAGCTGCCCTTTCGTCAACCTGAAGACACAGGAAGCTAGCAAGCTGGACGCTCTGATCCGCAAGGCCTACAAAGCAGCCTTAGGCCTCCCTACTTACACTTACAACACACGCCTCCTCCAGAATGGCCTCCACAATACCCTCACAGAAATCTTCGAAGCACAACGCACTTCCCACCTGCACCGACTCTCCCTCACACCGGCTGGTCGACGGGTACTTCAGGTCATCGGAGGCACGGCCCCTGCCACCCCACACGCGCCCCAACGTATTCCCCTCTCCATTCGTCAACGCATCCACGTCCCTCCCGTCCCCAAGCATATGCACCCCATCTACAACCAAGGCCGCCGCAACGCCCGCGTCCGATTCCTCGAAAAACGCTACGGCTCGGATCCCAACACCCGCTATACCGACATAGCGCAGTCCTCCACCCGCCACAGCACCACCATCGCAGTTCTTAACAACGAGGGCCGCCTCCCCACCGCGGCCTCCTACCGCCACATCCCCACGCTCACCGCGGAGTCCCTCGCCATCGCCCACGCTGCCCTGACCCACTGCCACCAACCCTATCTGACCATAATAACCGACTCGCAGCAAGCCTACCGCCTCTACCAAGCCGGCCTCGCCCCGCCAGCAGCCATTCACCTCCTTCAACGCCTCCCTGAAGACATTGACCTCTCCATTGTCTGGACCCCCGGCCACTCCGGCCTGGCAGGGAATGAGGCGGCCCACGCCGCAGCCCGCGCACTCATTACCCGGGCACTTCCCTCGCCTAGCCTCGACCAAATAACTCCCCCACCCCCAGACCCAGCAGCCCTGACGCATCTGGACCCCACGTACAACTCCATCCTCTCCCACCACACAAACTCCCGACTGCGATACCCGCCCCCCCACCCTTCCCTTACCGCCCAACAGGCCTACATTCTCCGCCGACAACAGACCGAAACATACTTTAACTACATCATTCCATCCCACATTTCCCCTTCTCTCTTTCCACCCGACTGCCCCCATTGTCACATCCCTCTCAACACCTACCACCTCGTCTTCTCCTGCCCCAACACCCACATCCCCACCCCTTTCCTTCCCTTGAGCAGTGGGAGTCCGAGCTGACCAGCTCCGCACCGTAGCGCCAGGTCGCCCTGGTGTGGCGCGCACTGGAGGCAGCCCGGACAAGAGGCCTCCTGGACTTAGGAGGCTAACAACGCCCTTATACCCCTTCCCTTTAAGCTCAATAAACGTTTTGCCATCCATCTCTCTTTTTTTTGCTGAGGCCACTGCACTAGCCGGGGACTCAGCGGTCGTCGCGAGGCAAGCGCTCACGAACGCTCGGAATTTTCTTGGTATTTTTTCCTGCAACGGCCAACTTACGGCCTGTACATCTCCGCTCTTTTAAACAATGCCTGTTTGCCGGCTCTGAGACGGTTTTCGTTTCGGGTTCGGTTCGGTTCAGCTACCTGGTTGTTTGTTTTCTACAACGGCGGCCATTTTGGTGGAATTCGTGTTTTCACCGACGACAACTGTGGTAACTTATTGAGTTTTACGAAACGTTGAAGTCTGTGGCTTTTAAAAAAGACCCGAAAACAACGACAGGAACGCGAATAAAACAAAAGCACCACAGAGCCGAGCGAAATCAAATGAGCAATGTTTGTACGGTCTAAGTGTCATGTTCCACTCTCACCCTTACTCCCACCTTTCCCAATGTTTGTCTCACACGACTGGAGAGCGTGTACGGACCTCCAACTGTAATACTTCTTGAAAGCCACGACCCGAAAATACACGCGCGACCAACCGAGCAATACTGGTGTTTGTAGATGCGCAAATAAACAACACACAAGAAAGAGGACACAGATTGTGTCAGGCGCTACACCCTTCCAAATTTACTGCTCTCCCTATAGGAACGATGGTAGCAGCAACGTGCCTCTATATATATAATGGTATTCGTTGAAAAGGTTAGCTTTCAATTTCGGTTTGCAACGCTCGAAACGACCACAGACATGGCCGATGCGCCATGAACAAGGCGCGGCTTGGGCCACTGCGCCTGCACGCCGAAGATAAAAAACACCAGCGTGCGTCGTCTGGTCCGTTTCCAACCCGATTCTCAACGGTGGTGTCAACAGAGACGTTCTTAATCGCAGTCGCATTGGACTCGAGGCAATACTTTGCCTTCGGTGAGGTAGAGTTTGTTAACCTGCAACGCAGTCATGTGATTAGCACGGAAAAGTACCGCCACCCCCGCGGAGCCCGACGTAACGAGTGACCACGGCGCACTAACACGGTTGCCTGCATGGGCGCCTCGCCAGTAAATACAGGCAATACATACATCCAGACATGCGGAATCGATGTGCCCATAGCGTCACGGAAAGAACTTTTGTAAAATCTCCAACTCAGCATTGCGCAGCAGTCGCTCGAGCCCCTTCAATCTTATGCGACGCGCCTGAGCAGCTCTCAGGCCTTCTGATTTATGCTTTTCTCCAGTATCTTGCTCTCAGAAAATTCTAAATCACGCTTTGTGAAGGAATGACAATGCGCTATCAAATGCGCGCCATTATTAGACATTAGGTATGCGCATGATCACTGAGGCGGCCGTTACAACATCTTCCAGCTTCCCTAATGCAGTACTTTCCACAGGTGGGGCCTTCCACAGGTGAGGGCAATGAACGGCTTCTCGTGCCTTCCTTCAGGTCCTCTCCTTTTGCTACTAGTACGAATGCGAGAGAAAAGTTGGCCGAGGTTGCTCGGTGCTGAAAAGACGACAGGAGCACCGTACATCGTCGCTGTCTTACCTTTTAAGATTCAGCGACACATCGTGAAGGCACGGAACTAGTTCACTTCACGCCGCTTGTAATTTCTTAGATGCGCATTTGCCGTCCTATGCTTACTCTCCTGTGAAAGTTTACTCAGTATCCTGTTCCTAGACCGAAACAAACAGTGCCCCCAGCAACACGTTCTTCCACTCCGGTATTTGCAAGCGCGAACACAACAGTTTTAGCGTTCGTCCCGTAAGCTTGTCTTAATCCGTTAGCGATATGTTTATGCGGCATGTGGCTTTATCTGTTTTAGTCATCACACCAGCCAAATGTTAGTTCGTAACACGTGCTTCTGGGGTGGTAGACATACCCTCGCCTATTTTGCCTCGACCAAATTACATCCCCCACCCCAGACATGGGCAGGCTTTGTGGGTGCAGACCCAGGAGAACGTATACCTTCGACACCACCCCTTGAGAAAAGTTCTTAAGAGGTAAGCATAAATGTTATTATTTTTTCTGTACAGGAAGGGAATGGGCTATGCTGTGCATGCCTAAAATATTGCGTAACCATCCGCATCCACGAGTGCTTGCTATCGTAACATGAAAATCATGGGGTAGCCACATTACCTAATTAAGAAATGAAACAGCCAAAGTAAACAGGTGAAAAGGTGAAAATAAACCCGCTCAATTCGGTGTGAAAGCCGTCGGAAGTGCAGAGCAGCGATTCGCCGTAATGCGCTGTGGCGCCATTATCCGCTCATTTATACCACCCATCACGCCCTTCGCCACCCTGTCTCATTCTTCTCCTGATTGATTCAACGGAGGTTCGTCAAACACATTTAAATATTCCCGCCTTCGCAGTGCTCATTCGCGCCTTGCCTGAAACCGCGCCAGCGGAAGTTTTCTTTTAAAGACGATAGTCTTTCTTGGGCTCCTCAAAACCAGAAATTTTGGTCTGTCTGTATGTCTGTATATCTGTCCGTCTGTCTGTCTGTGACTCAATTCAGCCACCCGGCCAAAGTAAAACAATGCCTGCGCCATAGTCTTATATAGTCACAGCTAAATCTACCGTCTATATTCATACTTGTCAACATTGTTGAAGAAGAACAAGACACTACGCAATTATAAGACAACAAATTAGTACAGAAGTGATATTTGCAGTGTTCCTTTATAAAAAATCATACATGCTTGACTTTTGCTAAATTACTCCATCAACTGCAGAAAGAAAATTTACACCACCGTCGCCTGCTGTCGCCCGCGCCACTATAGCTTCTGGCGCCTTTACAGAAATCAACCGCAACAGTTACGAAAGGCTCCACTAGTAGTATCAGCTGAGCAGCCGCCGCCATTTTACGCGTACGTTATAAAAACATTGCGAAATCTCCAGTCTTCCTTGCCAAGCCTAAGTTTTAGGGAAAGTACGGCAAGTGAACTGTGCGAAAAATTGGCAATAACCCAATTAGACAACCAACAGATAGGAAGGTCACGCGGTGTCCGGTGGCATCAGCTGACTTCGGCGGCACTTCCGGCTGATGTTCGGGATTTCGGATGGTTACGTGGCTGGGAAGTTCTCCCGACGTGTGACCGTCTGGCGAGATTCGGCGTTGTGCGTTCCGCACGGTGTCCGCACTGCGGCCCACACTGAAACGTTAGAACATGCCTTGTTTCACTGTCGTGTAGCGGCAACGTTTTGGACTGTATTAAGCCTGATGTTCGACTCACACTTCGAATGAACAATCGTTCAAATGATGTGTTGGTGAATTTTCTGATGTGCGCTGGTGCTTGTCGTTTTGTGGAGAAATCGTGGTGCTGCATGTCTTCGAGCCCGGCCGCAACGGGCAATGTTCCTCTGCTGTGGCGTGTCCGGTCGATTCTCATGAGTCATTTGGAGCATGAGTTGGCAGCTCTAGGGGAAGAAGCCTTCCTTTTGCGTTGGTCTACGCGCTTTATAGTGGTCAGGAGCAACATCCTGAGTGTTTCCCTAGTGCCGTACTGAGTTCAGTATAGTTTATGAACTCTTTCTTTGAACTCTGGTGGACTTTATGTGATTTCATTCGCGGTAGCTTGTGGCCCACGCCAAACATTTTTGCGCAGTGTGTAGAATGACCACGTTACATGAAAACTGATTGGATAATTTTCTATACTTAGGGCAGCGCTGTTATCTCTAGTCGCTGCGCCTTGACATGTGGGTTATAATAAATTCTCTTTACCCCCCAACGTTCTGCTTGCAACGCACGCCGATTAACGCGCGTCTTCGCCGTACGGCAGCGTTGGCATCGAGACACCCGCTTTGGAGCAGTGGAACGCGGGAAATTTAATAGGATTTAAGCAAACCTTTGGCGTCTTTACCTTGGGAGGAGCGCGACCCCAGAGGAACAACATGAGAGGTGAGCGGTAAAGCGAAGGGAGGCATTTACTTGGCAAAAGTCGATAAAGACTATCGTCTTTTGACGACATTTGCAACGAAAGGAGCAGATACGCGGCCAATTTTTTGCGTTTGTTTTCCTCCCGCGCGTGCCGGCGTTGCACTGCCAGTTTTTGTGATTACTATCATAATAACCAGCGCAGCGAGCCTCCATAACCAAATGAAAGAGAACGCTGGCGGTTAATTACGCATATTTTGCCTCAAATATACCTGCAGATTTCTTTGTGCTTACAACGGGGAGATGTATGACCAGCGCCAGCGGTTCACAAGATTCGAACGCTTAAGACCCCACCGCTTGGCTTTCGAAGCCTCTTTGGGACGCCGCGACGACAGCCGCTACGACCGAACGCCGTGGGCTCTACTTGGGTCCAGCCCTTAAAGTGCTCTGCACTTAATATGCGGTGCATAATAAGGAATGCCGTGCTCCCGTTATACGAGGGGATATGCAGGTTCGTATTGCGGTTGCATTGGAGCCCAATAAAGTATTCTACTACAGTTCTCTTGGAGCTCGTTAGCATTGTCTACTGCTGATTTATACTTAGGGGTTTAAGGCAACAACAAAAAAGTATAAGGCAGCTTGCACAACGGTGCAAGTACGATGTCACAGTGGAGCTGTGTTCGTATCGCTAGGATAAACTCGACGAATGCCATATAAGTCAATGAGAACCCTTCACCCTGCGTATATATGGCGCTCCTCAGAATAAGACCAAATAAAACGCAAAGCAAAGTGTATAAGTGCTTTATTTTTATAGCTTCTCTTCAATCCTGGCATGCTTCATCGTCCGCCGAAGCAAAGTTTGCGTCGAGCGGTCACACCTTATCGAAGACCTGAACTTCTCCTCTTCGTCGCTGATTGCATTCTCTCCTCGCATCGTGGTGCGCTTCCTAATGGTGCGCCTCTTCTTTGGGCGATTGATTGATTGTATGGTTTAACGCGCCGACGCAACGCAGGCGGTGAGCGCACCGCAGTGGAGGGCTTTGGATTAATTTTACCACCTGGGCTTATTTAACGTGCGCCAAAATCTCTACAAACAGACGTTTTTGCTTTTCGTCTGCATCAAAAAAAGCGGACGCCACGACCGGGAATCGAACCCGCGACCTCGTGCTCAGCAGCGCAACACCTTAGCCACTGAGCCATGGCGGCGAGTTCTCCGGGCGTCCGGATCTTTTTTGTTGCCCCATCCCCCATGTGAGCGGCACAGCGTCGGAGAGAGTTCTGCCGCCGCCAAATGAGACAAGAAAGAGCCGTTTCGTTGCTGAAGGAGCTTCTTTAAAAGCGACGCTGCACGTAGAACAACCAGACGGAAGAAGCAGCCCACACAGTTAAGCAGGCCCCGTCGCACGCATTTTAAACCGAGAGATCCGCTTGGAGGCGGTACCAGCTAGCGAAGTGTCGGCATTATTTGGGTGCATGTTACGTCAGGAGCAGATCTAGGTGACGCTCGCGTTGTTTATTGACGGCGCAAGCAATCTTAGCTGGGTATTACATCCGCTTTTTATATACATATTGCTTGAATTTCAAATTTACAGCTTTCTGTAACGGGCGCATTGCGCCTCGTTATGCCGGAGTCCTGGCCAATCCCCCCGTGGGTGCGTGCTATGTTACGAAGAACATCACTAGACGCACGCTCACGTGACTTGGTATTTTTTCTGTTTCATTGATGATGATAATAACTTTAGTTTGAACAAAACTGGGTGAAAGGATGAAGGAGAAGTGGGAGCCTTCCTGAATTCCTCCCACTGTGATGGCGGCCTGCAGCCCTTGGGCGCTAGCGGCATCTTCGGCCAGTTGGACGACCTTGACCAGTATTTTGGGGTCGGAACTAAGCAACCAGGTCTCCCACTGCTACGCATGGAGATTCGTAAGCATGCTCGTATAGTTCGTGGCTGAGCATCACAAGCCCAAATCATGTGAGTGAGTGTGGCTCGCTGGGTGCACCACTTGCATTGATCATTATAAAGGTAGGGAAAAATGTGGCTCAATACTGCAGATTGGGGAATGCATTAGCCTGCAGCTGGCGTCAGGCTACAGATTGACGTCTGTTGAGCGTGGGATGCGCTGCGGCATATTTCTAGGCGCTCCATGCGATTATGCTGAGCGATGTCCCGGTAGGTCACCCTGGTCTGACCCACCAG
>JABSTR010000190.1:0-35589 GCA_013339765.2 Haemaphysalis longicornis
CGCCCCAAAAATAGAAGAATTATGCAGAACTGGGGCGTATTTTGCTGAGGCAATCGACTAAAATACAAAGCAAACACGTGCGCGCACCGTGCTTGTGAACGAAAAGTCGGAAATGCTGATGAAAAGAGTCGTGTCAGCTCATAGGAACCTCCAAAACTGGAAAGCGATGTGCAGAGCATGCTTGACGCTCCTTTGGGGTGGGATGTATGCAGAAACGGAAATGTGTTATTCATTTTTTGCGTTAGGCTTAAAACACGTGTGTTTACTCAGCGCCCCCAGTACCAGAGGCGATAGTTATTTCTTCACCTAATAGCTAGGAATGAAGGCGGTATTCTGTACACTGTTTATACCTCTCGAAATTACGATGCACGCGACCAATGAAGGTCATCAGCTTCAAAATGAGTCAAGGAAGTTTTACTGAACAAAGCAAACTCGATCATCCTGTCCAGACGCTTTTTGAATTTGTAAAAAGCTTGCACTGCACACCGCTAAGACGAGGGAGGACGGGGGGGAGCGCTAGGTGGTGAGTTACAGTGTCATATTAATACATTATAAGCGTCGCGAGCGCGATGAGCGAGCGATAGCTTCCGATCGATGTTCGTGCACGAAGCGAAGCCGACTTTCTGGAAATCGGTGGGAGCGGTGGTTGTTGTATGCTACCAACTGTCCCTGTTTTCGGTTCATTCGATGTCCAAACTATTTAGGAGTCACCGGCTCTCCTTTAAAGGGGCCCTAAATAGGCTGCCAAATGTTACGATTTTGCGTGCGCAGTCACTGGAGTACTATCCAAGGAACGTCATGCCGCAAAAATTGTTTAAATGCGTTAAGTATTAGCCGAGTTATCGCTCATTAAAAGGGGCCACCCATAAGGCCTGGGGCTCTCCTCCTCTAGTAGCTCCTCCGAAGCACTGTGGAAGCCGCGACGTCATCGACCCGGCGCAAGACCACCGAGAGAAACAGGGCAATCCATCACCCTCCTTGATGTACGTGCAGTTATTGGCAGCGCCAAGCCCTGCGCGCGCTTTTTTTTTTTTTTTTCTAGCACTCGACGCGCATGCTCCGCCCACCAGATTCCGGTTGCACGGTGAGCGCTGTCGCTGTGGTTCGCGTTCGCGGCGCCGCACTGGGCAGTGTCTCGTGCGTCATAGAGGCGCGTCAGAGCCGGAAAGAACTGCGTCAGAGCGCGCAAGTGTGGCGGCAAGGTATGGTTGGTGAGCCAGGAGAGAAAGTGAAATCTTTTTTTCGTGTTTGTGCGGCCCCTGCTTTACGCAGAGGTGTAATATTTGGTACACGTTGTCGTGAAGGGGTACTCTAGCGATTGCGCGATTGAAATGGCGACCTTCGGAAGCCTATTTAGGGCCCCTTTAATCTAAAAATGGCTCCGTCGGGAGTCCAGGCACCAGATCAAACAAGCATCTGAACGACGGGGGTCCAAATTGGAACTAGTTTTGTTTTAAATGGTCCCAGCAGATAGATTTTGCTGGGGGATAACATCTGGCCCCTTGATTTTACAAATATTAGCTTTAGGAATTGTCATGCTTAGACAAAGCAGCCTAATTTTTTTACCAGCATTGTTAGCATATTTACATTTTTTAATTCCCATATTCATTAGAAGTAATTCCAAACACTGATATTACAAAGTTCCAGCCAGTTTGAGTTCAAACAGAAGGCACCGTTGCAGCACTTACACAATAGGCAATTAAACAGCATTTGCGCACCTTGATTGTTCTGTTAAACTTGCTCCACTTTCGTCAGAGTTTTTTTTTATTGTGAATGATGCATGGTTCCACAGCTGCAACCACTCGTGAAAGACCATGTCTTGGGCCATAACAATTGTATGATGAACTAGGTAGTAAAGATAAGGAATTGTAATATACAAAGGATAAAAAAAGCAGGAAGTTAAAAAACATCTTAGTTGGTCTGAGGTTCGTATGTCATACTACTACTCATTAACTTGGGGATCATAATTGAAGAGCAGGATCATGATGCTACTCTCATTTGACGAACAGTGGTGTTTAACAATGATTTATCGTGTTATTCCCTTCTCAGCATCAAATAAGAAGAATCTGAGCCAGTTACATGTTGAATTCTACGACAGTCAGCCTGAAGATTCAGACAAAAGGAGAAAAAACAGAGCTGTGCACGGTGTTGCATGGTGCATATCATCCCTTCATTTCCTTACCTTGTGTTTGTTATTCTAGGCTGACCATTGAAGAGTTGAACTGCTCCTCATGATGGACTTTGCATTTTACCCAACTCCTTGCTAGTATGATCAAGGAAAGAATTGAGGAGCAGGATCTTGCTTTTTGTGGTAGACAATGGTGCTTCGTCTTGTTCCTCACTTATGTGAAGAGTGGAATTCTCTTGATATTGCTCATCGGTAGTGTGAAAAACAGAATGAGCAGAGAGATCATGACCCTTCTCTTATGAGGCACAGAGATCATTCGGTGTGGAGTGCAATACTCATGTAAAGAATGGGAGGATCTCCCTTCTGATTTGGTACCAAGAGATACATGCGGATGCAGAGGCATAAATTTAACCTTTTGATAAGTACGATACCCAGAAATGCTTCAGCATCACAAGAGAAAAGAAAAAAACAGCCTAAAGTTGTGCATGCTGCATTGAGACTAGGCATTTCAGCCTCTTCGACTGTTTCAGCTGTCGATAGCTGTGTGAGAAGGCGTTGTTTTTTTAACCGGCAAACGATTCCAGGGGGAAGTTCCAGAATCAGCTGTATTGACTTGAAAGGATGTGAAAAACAGATGGGAAGATTCCTGTCTACGTGGCCAAAACTGGATTTCCTTTCACTTCTGTACTTGTTCATCCCTATACGGTGAAAGGGCGCCAAGCAAGAAAGCCATTCATTGATGGCTTAAGGGGTGCGTGACCCTTCTCGTAGACAGCAGTCATGGACAAAGTCTCCTCACAGTTCAAGATTCAGAAAGAAAAGAAATGCACATAAAATGCATGTTCAATAACTTGAGGAAGAAAGCATCACATACTTGTGACATGAACAAAAATTAGAAGTCAATGTGCCTTCTCGTAATTCCTGTTCCCTCACTTTCACTCCTATAAAATAAAGTTTTCATTTGATATTTGAACTCAAGAAGCTCTAGTCAAAGAGCGTATATAGGTGTTTTACAACGCATATGTTGTATGTTTTATTGTCTGAGCACACCTAGAAGCAAACATCCAGCTTCAGTACTGCTTTCACGCTTGAAGGCACAGTTGACTCCCAATAATACGAAGTCCACAGGGACCACAATTCAATTGCACAAAATGCACCTGAACAGCTTTGTCATTAGTCCGCAACTCGTTCTCTTTTTCATTTCGTTCACAATCTTGACTTTTGTCGTGAAGTAAAGCTTATATGTCATGGGTTGTCGTGATAGTGCAGACATCGCTAAAATCAAAGCCTCAAATGTTCACCTAACTGCTCACACAGTGCTGTGAGAAACAAAGAAGGTTGAGGGCCTCACAAGAGATGTGAACATTGGCGTGAGTCTGAACTAGCCTGCTGCTTTATCAACAGTGCACTACCTTAGTTGTGATGGCACCGACATCAGTAGAGAACAATTAGGGCGCTGTTTCGACACTTGAAAATGGTTTTTATCGAGAAATGACAGTCACCTTGATGTTTCTATTCAATATAACTTCCAATTAACTGATATAATATGTTCTAGCTTCAAATTATCAAGCAATTTCTTCCGTTGAATTGCATGTAAAATTGCCGGAACCAGCACATTACTTCCAATTAAGTGACTTCAAGTTATTGAAAGCCTACTGTACTGTCAGTGACAAGATATGTCAGCCTGGGCGTTCTGTATCACCCAAAACTCCTTTTACTTGTTCAATAATTACAGCAGAACTGGAGCATTGTGTTTCAGTATGCTTCAACATTATCTTTGTTAAAAGTACCATCCAACAGCAGGCAGTGCTCAACCGTGAATGTTCAAGAAAGCCAATTTGTGATACCGCAAAAAATTTCCATTGATTTGATTGATTGAAGGGTTTAATGCACCGGCGCAACACAGGCGATGAGTTATGCCGTAGTGAAGGGCTCCGGATTAATTTTGACCACCTGGGGATTTTGAACGTGGGCCGAAATCTCGTGCACACGGGCATTTTTGCTTTTTGCCTCCATCAGAAAAGCGGCGGCGGCGGCCGGGAATCGAACCCACAACCTCGTGCTCAGCTGTGCAACGCCTTAGCCACTGCGGCGGGTAAATTTCCATTGATGCCCATTGATGCTTAGCATTCACTTCTTATCGCATTTGGACAGTGGAGCCAGTAAATGTGCCAGGTTGGCCTTTTCGGAGTGTGCAAGGTAACATTAATCTGCCCTTGTTGGGGCACGGTGCGTGGCAATGTGCCAGCAGGAATGAAAACACAACACATGAAGGAGGGTGTCTACTACTCAGTGTTAAAAACTAATGACAACAAAAAAGAGGTGTGAGGTTATAGGGGCAGATGCAAGCATTTTGGCTAGAAATGCTCCTCTGCAGTTATTAGCATACTCAGTCATGCATTTTTGTATCTGATGGCAGGTCATTTAATGGCAAGCTTCCCAAAAAGACTCGTTATAACACGAAGCTTGCAAATTCAATGTCAAACAGTGCTATGAAACATTGCCAATTCTGCACTCATCACAGATGGCTAAATTAACTGCAAGGATTTGTGTTTAAGTCGTCAATGCAGCAACCACATGCTATGAGCTTGTGTGGCATGCGCTTTGCACGATCAGGTACGTGTTGCGACTGAGGTACCGCTAGGTTGTGCACCAAGATGATGTTTTAGGTTCGACATGTTCATTGAAAACCTCTTATTAAACAAGAAAAGAATTTAAATAAACGGGGGGGGGGGGGGGGGCTTGCCAGCTACGTTTTTGTGCTCTGTTTGGGACACCACAGGGACTAGGTGAAGTTGCAAGCCACCAACAAGTGATTGCATTATTGCAGTGGGGCATCTGGTTTCATTTGATAGCTCTGCTATAATGCTAGCATGAAGTTCACACGCTAACAGCATGCCTGCCACCATCCTTCTGTGCCAGAATAAAGTGCAGCTGGTATTATTTTTCCTTGACATGTTTATCCCATATAGAGCTGGCCGGGGGCCATGGGATAGAAATGAAAGCGCAATAGCTCGTTTGTTGATAAGATTAAATTAGGAAAAAAAAAGCATTGCAGCAGAGTTCTTGCGGGAGTGAACTGCCTCTTTTGACGGTCATAATTATATGTGGAATATATAAATGCCCAGTGAGGCTCATCATACCACGAAGGAAAGACCACAGATAAGCACTTGCCAGATTTATTGTTCTCAAGTACACCAAACAAACACAAAAATTCATTCCGATTCTTATTATGGTAATTCTCGTGATACGCAATTGTTTTTACTCGGCAGACAAAAACAAAGCAGATTTTTGTTCTGTAAACGCGTCAATAGGAGGTGCCACTTTACGAAAATCACCGGCTTTTAGCTGCCTGCTACCTAGCTTGAAATTGTTGCAGATTTTCTTCAGGTCCAAATTTTGCCACGCTGGACAACGATACGGCAAATTTTTCTGTGGTCACGCCAAACAAAAGTGCCACTTTGCCTAAATCGCCGGTTTTCAGCCTGCTTTCCAGAATTTTGTTGCGCGTAATACCAGTTGCTGGGGTGATAGCCGTACTCCAGGTGGCACCTTGAAAGGGAAGGAAAGCAATAAAACAAAAACAATATTGTGTACACACAGGGCAGTTTCCAGCAGCGCGGGATGCTGTGTGGCTTAACTTGGTTTTCGGATTTTTGCGGTCCTTTGCTGGGGCTGCTCAGGGAACGCCACGTGCGATACCTTGAGAAGAAGAATTATCACCGCCACCAGCTCCACGCAAAAAAAAAAAACTTCGTTCACAACGCCATGGTCAGTTTGCAGCAGCATGGACAGCTAGCGTGCCTTACCTTGGTTTTTAGATTTTTGCGGTCCCCTGAGGCCGCCGATGGAACGCCACGTGCTACACCTGGAAAAGAACAAAAGATCACCGCCACCAGGTCCACGCACAACGTCCATTTTTAAGCAGATCGTTGCTGCGCAGGCTTTACTTTACCTCCGTCCTAGGTTTTTGGATTCTTGCGGTCCCCTGCGGCCACCGATGGAACGCCACGTGCTGCACCTTGAAAAGAACAAAAGGTAACGGCCACCAGCTTCACGCGCAACGTCCATTTTTTAGCAGATCGCTGCTGCGCAGGCTTTACTTTACCTCCATCCTTGCGGCTCAGGCTCAGCGCGCGAAAACCATCACGGCGTGCCATGGGGTGGCACGTTTTGCTGCAGCTGAAAAAAAAATGGGGTGGTAGCAGTAAGCCGATAACGGCGCTACAGCCCATTATGGCGAACCACTGCTCTGCACTTCCGACAGCTTTCACATTGAGTGGAACGGCTTTAATTTTTTATTCTTATGTACAAAGAAGAGGGCAAACGTGCCAACTGCAGCATTACAAATTCAAATTTCCCATCCAGTCGTCGCCCGCGTCGACGCATTATGCAAACATCCCCCTCGCAAGGGGCACGATCAAATGCAGAGCATTTCCGCGGGGTGCGCGCCTGCAAGTCGTATGGATTACGTATTGGTTGTTGTTGTTGTTGTAATTGTTGTCTTCCAGCGTAGACATTGTCGATGAAGTCGATGGTGAAACGTGAAACGTGCCGTGAACCCCCTGCCGCGGCTATGACGCAACGTGGAGCGGCTATGACGCAACACAATCCAACACAACCCACTTTAATCCAATCCAAACCAAGCCAATCCAATCGAATCCAATCCAATGCCCCTCGCGAGAGAGTGTTATAGCGCCGAAATCGCGCCACCACACGAACGCGTGATGTTGACGTCACGATCACGCCACAGATGTTAGCGACCGGAGAGCGCACGAACGACATATGTGGTTTAAGCGCGAACCGACCGCGGCGAGAGAGCGCGATGCGAGCGCCCCCACCTGTTCTTGCGCGCGAACCGAACGCGGCGAGAGAGGGTGTTGCGAGCGCAGAGAAGGCGAGGAGGACGCGGGGGAGAGGGCGCACCTGTGGCCGACGGTTGAATGAGTCAAGGATATAAGGCGCGTTCGTAACCTTCTACTGTGTGTCGGCTTTGTGGCGCAGTGCACCTTGCGTTCCGCCCGCAGAGTCGTGGGATCGAAACCTGGCGTCGGCAAGTATTATTTGTTTATATAGTGTAGGGGGAGCGATGCGGACCACGGACGCCAACGCGGGTGACATCGTGAGTTACTGAAATGCTCTGCATTTACAAAAGAAAGGCAAAACACATGAAAGCAAAACCCTTTCGCCGGGAATATGTGCTGCTTACCTTGAGATTGTTGTGCGTTTCCTGCAAAACCATAAATTCGTTCCGACGGGCTTTCGCGCCAAAAAAGGGGCACTGACGAGCAGCACGTCGTGCACCTGCTGCAGCTGGAAAACAAAACCCTTTTGCCGGGAATATGTACTGCTTACCTTGAGATTGTTGTGCGTTTCCTGCAGAACCACGATTTCGTTCCGACGGGCGATGACAAAGCAATTTTCGCGCCAAAAAAAGGGGCACCGGCGAGCCGCACGACGAGCACACAACCGCCGCATGCACCGGAGCCGAATGAATACCGGCCCGGTCGGTCGCAGTGGTCGCAGCAGTCGCAGCGCGGTGGCGCCGCCGTACGGCCAGGGACCTTTCTGGGGACCTTTTTTGGTTCCCTAGGCAGCCTGGGTCGCCTAGGGAGACGGATCGCCTTCTTGAGCGTTGATTTCTGTTAACCAATCAGCGTTTCCAGCCGTTCCTCCCCTTATACGCAACTGTTTATTGGTCAGCCGTGCACAATGTTTCCCACCGAGCCTGGTGGGGCCACCGAACTTAGCGGCCAACTAATATTAGGGTCGGGGGCGCCACACACTTGTCACAAAGTCTGCGATGGCCTACAAGGCACGTTGACCACAAAGAAAATGTGGCAACTAATTAGGCACTTAATCGACCCCCTGAAAAGTAAAGGAGCGTCTAACAGGAATCTGGTGCGCACACTTAATGCCTATTCGGGAATCAGCTCCGAACTTCTGACGGAGCTGGAGAAGACGTACCTCAAGACACAGGGAGGCTTTTCTCCCCCTCATTACAAAGGAAATCCTAACCACGAGCTACACAAGGAGACCCAACTGTACTAGCTACGACAGGCAATAGCAGACAGCAAGCGGAACAGTGCCCTGGGACCAGACCAAATTGCAAACAAGCTTATTGCAAAACTAGATGACTCCACCATAGAAATACTACTTAGACATTTTAACTCCTTCTGGGTGAAAGTAAAACTCCCGGATCAATGGAAGATGGCTGAACTTCACTTCATCCCGAAACCAGGCAAATCACCACACATTGGGAACCTGAGACCGATATCGCTAACATGCTGTATTGGCAAAATCGTGGAAAGAAGCATCCTGAAAAGGCTGCAAAAGCACCTTGACGCAACACAAAAATTCCGGACACACTGTTTGGCTTCACAAAACATCTCACGAGTCAAGACGTGCTCATTGAACTGAAGGAGGAGGTCCTCGTCCCTGCCACGCGTCACTCCCCGAGGGCTATTTTCGCTCTAGACTTGAAAGTAGTTTTCGATAACGTGGCACACGAGGCGATCCTTCGAAACTTGGCCAACACAGGATGCGGGGCGAGGACCTACAACTACATTGTTGATTTTCTTTCCAACCGCAGAGCCATACTCAAGATCGGGGACGTCACCTCTAATCCCATTAACCTCGGGAGTAGAGGCACTCCCCAAGGCTCTGTCCTCTCCCCATTATTCTTCAACATCGCGCTCCTGGATCTCCCAGAGCAGCTGAATACCAAACTTAAGCCATGCCCTGTACGCGCACGACGTGAGCCTGTGGACGGGCCCCGATTCCCTAGGAGGATTGCAGGACATACTCCAACTCGTCGCCAACACTGTGAATGAGTATGCAAATAGATGTGGGTTGTCGTGCTCGCCACAGAAATCTGAGCTTCTCGTGGTGAGGAGACGCCGAACAAATAAGGATTTCGACCACATCCAAATCACCCTCGATGGGCACGACATCAAGACAAGCATATCCATCAGGATTCTGGGTCTGCTCATCCAGGCGGACGGCAAGAACAATTCATTGGTACAGCAACTCACCAAGACCATCGAGTAGGTCACGGATATGGTACGCATGGTCACGAACCGACACAGAGGCATGAAAGAGGGAGATAGGGTCAGGCTTATCCAAGCGTTCGTCCTCTCACACATAACCTACGAGACTCCATACATCATCCTCAGTAGAACGGAACAGGACAAGATCGACGTGCTCATACGCAAGTCTCTAAAGCAAGCTCTTGGATTACCATCGCATCCAAATTACCATCGCATCCACATACAAGTTGCTATGTATGGGGCTGCACAATACAGTATCGGAACTTATTGAGGGCCACTTGTCAAATCAAAGGGCACGGCTCGCTCGTACACGAACGGGCCGCAGTGTACTGATCAAACTTAAGTGGGTTCCGCGAGACCAGCCTCAGTCCCAGGTAATCCCGGAATCGTGGCGTAAATCTATAATAGCCCACCCGATACCTAGAAATATGCACCCAAAGTACCATGAGGGTCGCAAAGAAGCACGCGCAAAAACGCTGAATAAAATTTACTCTCGAGTCCCGATGACGACCTACACCGACGCAGCCCACTACAAAGGCAAACGAGCAGTGGTGCCCGTGGTGATGGACGGTGTAAGCACTTGACCAGTGCCCCCATACCAAGATCCACGGCCAAAGAAACAGAAGAACTTTCCATCGCTCTCGCCCTCACACAGACCAACACCACAACCGTCGTCACACACTCACAATCGGCATGCCGCAGCTTTATGTCGGGATGGGTGTCACCCGTGACGGTACTCATCTTGGAAAGCAAGACGCCGGACAGGAAGGTCGCAATTGTGTGGACACAGGCCCATTCCTTCATGAGAGGCAACGAACAAGCCCATATCATGGCCCGAGATATCGCCCATCAGGCCGCGGAGGAGATACCGGAACCCACGCCACTCACAACCTTCCACGAAATTACCCAACGCTACAGTCTCACTAGAAGAACATTCCCGCCACCACACCCAGAGCTCTCAAGGAACCACACTCACACTAATACAGACAAATACGTTTCCCCATCCAGTCAGGATGCATCTGTTATTTCCCACGCAATTCAAAGCACAATGTCAATTCTGTACTCAACCAGGCACTGTACGGCACATAATATAGGAGTGTGTCAAGAACCCAGACCTACCAGCCTCTTTTCTTTCCCCTACCCCTGAGCAGTGGGAGATACTGCCGTCCAGCTCCCTCCCTCAAGATCAACTTCTGCTGATCGAGAGGGCCAGTCCAGCCGGGACGCGTATTCCCAAACCATATCCCGTAGGGGCCCAGGCCGACCACACCCCCTAAGCAGGGGCGCAGCCAAAGAGATTAAAAAAATTGCAATTTTTTAACCTCCTTGGACGCAGCACCGTGACGTCTCTACCTATATGTGCGCGACTTCATGCGAGGTGGATTTCTTCTTTTTTTCCCCTCCCCTCGTTTCGACTGCTTGGCAGGCGGCCGATGGTTTCGCTCCGTGGGCGGGGCTAGCCCTGCGGCGCTGGGGAAGCTAACGCACATGTGGTAGAAGCTAACCTTTTGTACCTGAGCCCCTGATCTCTCAGCGCTCTTCTTGCGCACCTGCCAGTTGACGCTGACCTCCGATAGTGTTCCTAAATAAGCGCTCGACTCGGTGCTCGAAGTGCGCGCGCGCGGATGGACGCTTTCACGCGCATGTGGCAATTATACACGGTCCGGAGAGCAAACACCCTCATTGAAAGCTCATTCTACAACACACAGAAGGGTATACAATTGAGTTGGGTGCTCTTTAACTATATACACAGCTCAAAACACGATTCGGTGCTGCAGGTAAGGATTACAAGAAAGGCAGCCAATTACCCATGACTACATTTACAAACTGTCCTACTCTTGCGATATATTACAGCTGCATGAGCTGCTACATTTTGGCACTTTCATAAGCACTATTACATTGAATTTCGTTAACATTAACTTAATTGCATTATTTTTTATCAGGAACAGTGCCACTAAGGAAAACATTGACATTTTGTTAACAGCAATGGAAGGTGTGAATCGTTCTTGCAAGGGTGATACATTGATAAGAAAGACACCAGCTCAAACGTACACGTTTTACACTCGGTCATGAATTCTGCATAATTTTCACTGCTGGTCATAACAATTTAGGGAAACAATATCGAAAATATATACCAACCAAGGGCTAAGTAATAGTTGGATTGTACAGCAACTGAAGTACTCGAGGAGTTTGATATATGTCTTCTGTACAGGGCTATTGACCACAGTCTCTTCACTGAAGCCACCAGGCCGAGTTTGATATCAGTAATCATGCGTGCTACCACTCACGCTGTTTCCAATGTCAATTAGTTATTTTTAACAATTTGTGCTTCATGCACACAGAGATTTTGCTGCATAAGATACGTTATTTATAAATAGACAGCTCGAGCAGGATCCGAATGGCGCTGATGCCCCCCTGTAATCGGGAAGGCACACCAAATCGTTACCACTTAAAGGGGCCCTGAAAGGCATTTTGAGCTCACTAAATGAACTAGCGCAATCGTTAGATTGGGTCGTCAACGTCACCTGTGCCAAGTATTACTCTTTTACGCGCAGCGGAAAGCTCACACTTTTGTTTCAAAGTTTGTCGCCCTTTTCTCACCCTTTCCTTCGTGTTTTTGGACGCCGCCATCTTCACATGTCTACATCATCGATTCCCTGATGTTCGTCACGAGGTAGAAATCCTGCTATTGGGCGGCTTTTTCACGCACTTCCGGCAAAGAGATGTGTCGTCTGCTCAGCGTCGGCTCGCCGGCTGATCTGCCAGCGGACTGCCGGAGTGCTTTGACATTTTACGACAAACGAAACAAGTGTAAACAAAGGCTTAGCCGTTTGTATTGAATGCAACACGGCCATAACACGACATGGATTTTATCTTACGTGAGTACGTACCATAAAGAAAGCCTCGTGGCACTTCTTTGGTGCAATCGCAGAGAACGCCCTGAGCCGAATGCCCGGGTTTGACGCGTACATTTTATTCAACTTCAAAACAATCCAGAGATGCGTTTCGAACGAACGCAACGTCACAACATGCGTTTCAAGTCTGAACGCGATTGACAGACGATGGTTGCCTCCTCCTGCCCGTCGTAAATTCGGCACTCACCTTACACCCGGTTTGCGGGGACGAACAGCGAGTCACAACTCTGGCGCGCAAGCGAGAAGGCTTTTAGCCAGGCACATTACACATACCCCATGCGAGGTTGAGTGGTACGTCGTTCGAGAAAGATAATCCAGACCATGGGAAGCACTATCCACCAGCGGAAGTACAATGTCGCATTTCATCGCGAAACGAAGGCGTCCACAACACGCAGGAGGCGATGCACACACACACACACACAGCTTCGGTCGCTGCATTGGCTTAGCTGCAAGCTTCGTTCGGACAATCAGCGATGCTACGACGATACAGAGCTGCGTGAGGACAACGTGCTAACCACTTCACGTATTTAAAAACACAGGGGCAAAGAACTAGGTTCATCGGAAGCAAAAAATCTCCTCCATTATAGTGCCTTTCAAATATACTGGCTACTGTGCCGAGGGCGGGCTCCAGGCGGACGCCGGGAGCGATGTACGCGGACGGCTGCCGCTTGGGGCGCTGCCGTGCGGGAGTGTGTAGGGTGCCTCGATGCGCGGAGCGGGCGCGCATCGAGGCACCCTAGGAGTGTGCGCGTTCGTCCGGCCCGAGCAGATCGCGCGGTTACCTCCGAGCTGCATAGCAGACCGCAGCGGCAGAACTTTCCATTCCCGGTTGCGACGAAAGCGAGCGAAAGCGACGGGAATTCTGTCGCGCGACGAAAATTTGTCCCGACCATTCGACAAAAACGATCGTCGCGCGACAAAGCGACGGAATTCCTGCCGCTTTCACTCGCTTTCGTCGCAAGTGCGAACGGGCCTTTATGCGCAATCTCCGCCCCACATAAAACAAGCTCTTGCTTGTCGCCTGAGCATACGGTTGATATCTGACTACGTTACACTGTGCTTGCCAGTGTATTTAAACGATGTCACTAGGTTTGAAACGTACGCGCTCGGCGTGCAGCTTTGTAAACGCAAGCGGTCTCACATACGCACGCTATTTTGCTGCTAATAGAGTTTTAGTACAGCGTTTGTGGCCTTTGCATACGCTAAACGCTAAATTTTGCGTCCCGCTACGTAAACACCGCGAGGGGAGTTTTAGTAGAGCGTCTCATCAGTTTTGCGTAGCGACACACTAATGCATACGGCGCCATCTGTCAAATGTTTTCCGAAATGTCTCGCCGGCTGATCTGCTAGCGGAGTGCCGGAGTGTTTGGACATTTACGACTATCCAAACAAGTGCAAACAAACGCTTTCCCGTCAGTGTTGATCAACACATGGGTGCAGCTTGCCAGAACACGGGTTCTCGCTGATCGAGTGCGGCGTTGGTTTGCTCTGCGCCTTCCCGTTCATCGCCGCTGATAAAGCGATCCGATCCGGCGCGTTTTGTGTCACGGGTTCTGTGTCGGTTGAAAATGTCTTTTTCACATGCCGCCGGTAGTAGGAATTACAACCACCGCAAAATACACCCGGCACCAGCGGGCCACATCTGAGACGCGCTTTTTGGATAAACAGTGCGCGGTGCACCAAAGGGAACGAGCGCACGATTCTCCCCGCGCGGCTGCGAGTTCGCCGCCGATACCAACTGCAGCTTACGGTACACCGCGAAGGGCAAGGCCAGGCCGCACATATGCGGCCAGGTCTTTCGTTCGCTTTCCAGCCTTTAGAGGAGTGTCCATGGTGTCTACAAAGATGAAAAAGCCGAAAGAGCTGGCGCGTAGCAGACGGCAGTCTGTGGGAGCGCAATAGAGGAAGTACGTCACCGCTGAGGAGCGGAGCATCATGGGAGGGGAGGCCAACAGCGAAGAGAACAGTTGAAAGGAGGAGGAAATACGGCGCGACGATTATGCGCGGTTTTTGATTACGATTTCTCAGCTAATACTCATCGCTTTAACAAAATTCTTGCAGGAGGAGATTGCTAATACATTGCTTTATTTGGTTACATGTACATCCATGCATCGGCGGAAGTCATTTCAGGGACCCCTTTAATTTGGCTCTGTCCATTATTCGACCGTAATCGCCACAAGCTTTTAACTCGAGGTCCCGCCCCTGCGACTGAACAGGAACATGTTAGTCGGGTCCGTGACGATCCCACCGCACTAGAAGCAATTACCGAGTACGCCCTTGAAAACAGACTCTACAAATGTGTAGCAGCCTGGCCGACTTTCCCGTTCGGTATGCAATGTGAACTGTCTGCAGCGTGCAGTGTTTTCAGTGTGAACCGCATTGTCCACAGTGTGAACTGTACATTTAAGTGTGAACTGTGCGTTTTGCTGCCACTGACTGACTTTAATGTGTTCATTTTGCGATTAGGACCCCAAGACTGCAACTGTGTTCATTGTGCGAGTCGTGACCTTCCCCTTTTCTCCTCATCCTTGCTTCCCCAGGGCCCCATGGCCTCTCATTTAATGCAGTGTTACACTCACTCAGATACGTATATTCTTTTCGCTGGGACTAATGAATAGTTGCCCGTGAGCTTGAAGTCACGGTAGTCACAGCAGAGATAAAACTAAGTAAAAAAGTTATCTCCTTCGCGCACTATTTTTACGATAGTGATCTCTGAGTCCAAATAGCGGCAAAAAATTGTCACTTTTAGAGATCCACTGATGGGTATAGATGAGCAGTTTGTGTCTGTTTCCTGCGACGCATTTTTAGCTACCACATATATATATTTCTGTAGTGTCTGGCCTTTTAATTCGCCAGCATTGTGTCACAGCTCGTGCCTCAACTGTAAGCCACACACACGCAAAAAAGTATACAAATGTATAAACAAGAAATAGCAGGAATAAAAATATAAATAGTACAACACAAGTTGCCCGCGGAGCGAAACCATCGGCCACCCTGAAGCAGCCGAAACGAGGGGAGGGGGAAAAAGAAAAAATCCACCTCGCATGAAGTCGCGCGCATATAGGTAGAGACGTCACGGTGCTGCGTCCAAAGAGGTTAACAAATTGGAATTTTTTAACCTCATTGGCTGCGCCCCTGCTTAGGGGGTGTGGTCGGCCTGGGCCCCTACGGGATATGGTTTGGGAATACGCAGTCGGGACGGCACATGGTTACCTGAAATGAGGAACCACCCCACCTAAACTTAGCTCAATAAAAATGTTTTGTCTCTCTCTAAAGGCTTTTATGTACGTTGATGATTATCTCTTGGTCGTACGGATATGTAGTTTTCAGCGACATGTGAGCAAGGTTTTCAAGGTATTTAAGGAAAATAGTCAGGGTATGGCGTTTACAAGTGAGATTCCCAAGAGGGGAACCTCACTACCGCGGCTGTGGTAATTCCAAGCCTATGTGTTACCCGAGGATTCACACTAGACCACAAGACATTTTCTACTGCTACTGAGTTGGTTGCCATACGGGAGGTGATTCGTTTAGTCTCCCGTGAATCCCCTCAAGCTTGGTCCCTGTTTTGTGACTCAAAGCCAGTACTCCAGGCCATCAATGGCGTTATGAGGCAAGGACCTTATTATGCCCTTGCTGCGGAAGTACTCGAATTATGCTCCTTGGCACTGCAACAACGACATGTCCTCACCATTCGGTGGGTACCAGGCCATTGTGGGCTAGCTGGTAACGATTGGGCTGATGAGGAGGCAAAGAAGGTTTCTGCAAATGCAGATGTTGTACGTCTGCCCTTCGCAAGGACGGACATGACCGCCCTTCTATTAACATTTTCTGCCTCGCCTCGGCGAGTCACTGGTCCCACCCTGACAATCGTCATATATTACACCATCTGGACCCCGACTGCAAGTTTCGGTTACCTCCTGCTATTCAGCGAAACCACGCCACGCTGTTTCACCGACTACGGCTTGGCGTAGACCTTACCGGTCGCTACAAGCACCCCATCGGCGTTACGAGTGACCCCGATTGTGAAACATGCCGTGTACCAGATATTATTTCGCATGTTCTCTTCCACTGTCCACGCTACCCGCATCCTCGAGAACAATAAGCGAGAACATTGGTCCGTTTGGAATGTCGTGTGGTGTCGGAGGAAGTACTGCTGGGACCTTGGCCAGACGCGCAGCATTCCCACAAGGCATTTAAAGCTGTGCTGACATTTCTGCGCAGCAGCGGCCTGTCAGCGATATTCTAGTTGAGGCCCGTCCGGCTAAACTTTAACACATGCACAGTTTGAGTATAGGCATCTTCAGTACATAGCCATTTATTCATTTCTCCGCCATCTTCATCTCTCTAGTCCTCTATCCACTCTCTTTCCTCCCCTTTCCCTTACCACACACAGAATAGCTGGCCAGATACACTACCATCAGACCGACCTTTCTGTGTTTTTTTTTTCATTTCAATAAAATTCCTCTCTATTTCTCTCTCTCTCCCCCCAAGAGGGAGTCATCCGGTTTTACGACTTGAAGCTGACTTTCCAGCATAAGCGCGTCTGCTGGATGTATGACCCAAGGTCTAACAAGCCCCTGTTGAGTTTTTCCTCTTGCCACTCTAAAGTGGTAAAAACAGGTACTGCTGTCAATAGCCTGAACTCGCCTCTCACAAAGTCTTGCGTCCACACC
Organism: Haemaphysalis longicornis; assembly: GCA_013339765.2. Classification (NCBI taxonomy): domain Eukaryota; kingdom Metazoa; phylum Arthropoda; class Arachnida; order Ixodida; family Ixodidae; genus Haemaphysalis; species Haemaphysalis longicornis. The sequence goes on from JABSTR010000190.1 coordinate 16,766, forward strand.
ACGGGTACTAGTTTTGCGTATCAGATGGATGTATTGAAAAAAGATGGCTTCTCTGATCATAGCTTGTGTTTGCTGCCAAAAAGGTTTTAACAAACTTGAGGCATCACGGAAGATCTTCAACTGAAAAAGAATCGCGGAAACAGTGTGATGCTATACGCTATCTTCATGCAATTTCGCAGAGAATAAAAAAGATAGCAGGCAAGTTTGATGTTGATGTGGTATTCTCGGCTATCAATAAATTAGAGAGGCTTATACCCAGAATTGACAATAAGCTTTCCAGAAAAGGTGATTCCCGAAGAAAGGTTTGTGGTGCTGAGCACAAGGCTAAGTTTGTTGAGTGCCGATGCAATGCCGTGTACTGCATTCCTTTGAAATGCTAAAGAAAGTACATCGGGCAAACAGGGCGATGCCTCAATGAGCGCTTGCGTGAACATCGAAACACCCTAAAGGGCGCCCCCACGTCACATATATCATCACATTGTAAAAGTTGCGGCTGCTATCCGTTGTTTAATCGTACCACGGTTTCGATTACTCACAAAGACAGAAGAACAAGGGAGACAGCTGAAGCCTTTTTTTATGAAAATGAATCCAGAAGATTGTATTAGTTGCCCGCCCATATCGGTACTGGACCGAGAAGTAGCCTATCTGGACAGATGTTGAATCAGTGGTTGTTCAGTGCACACGTGAGATGTACGTCAAGTTTTTTATGGTCACACACGCTTTTATATGCGTTTTCACTGTGTAATAAACATTTCAGTTGATAGTCAGCGCTCGTGTTGTTGTCCTCTTCTCTCTGTCCTGGTTTGTGCACGCTGTTTCACCACACTCATTTGGATAGCACGGACGGCCATGTCGTGGAACAACGGTAACACGATGACGCAAAGCTTGAAGTCCTTGAACTTAGTAGGGATAGGCTGTGTCCCAAGGGTTACATGCAGTGTACCCAAATAAAAAAAAATGGCTGGTCTTGATCCTAAAGAAACGCACAAGCGGCATGCACTGAAGTTGCTGACACGTTCCCCAGTCCATCGTCGAGTGTTCAAGAAGGAAGGAAGCGTCCTGCGAGCTAACCGCGCATTGTTGCGTCTAAATTGAGAAAACTGCTAAAACCTATGCTAGATGCCAGCGTCAACACTGACATTAGTGTTCCTCTAATAAAAGCACTTCGTGATGAAGGAAGACTGGCCGAAGATCACAGGATCCTGCTGTCCAGCCTGCGAAATAAATACCGCAATGCATATTCGGGGCAGCAAAAAAACGCTAGGAATCATTTCTTTGTTTCCACAGAACGGACGATCTCTCAAGTCTCCCAGTACTTTAATTGCGGGAAGAAGCTGTTGCGATCCGGAGACGCTTCCGCGAGAAGAAAAGGCGCCTAGAAAGTCGCAGTCTAAGAAGAAATCATCCACTGAAGGCCAGTTTGAAAATGTCGATCACGAATTTCCACCAAGATGGCCGTACATCGTACTGTCTTCCCGGAAAGAAAGACATCCTGAGAGGAAATCTGCTTCTGTTGAAACTAAAAGAAGCTTTCGTTCAGTGGGAACAAGAAAACCCAATTCTGCAAGCGTCGTTTTCAAGCATCGCCCCTCTTCGGCCTCGTTGGTGCGTACTTGCTGGATCGTCTGGTACACATCCTGTTTCGGTGTGGGAGTACCACCAAAACGCAAAGCTGATGTTAGATGCCTTGAGCGCACAGCAGACAGCTTCTGCACTCGTGGCTTTGACCGTCTGTAGCATCGAAAATCAAAACTACATGCTCAACGCCTGCTCCCAATGCGTCGGCTTTCGGTGCTCAAGAATTTTCTGCAAAGCCGCAACCATGAATGTAATGAAATTAGGTACAAGCATTGAGTGCGCGCTGAGAAGTGCCTCCTAATGCCAATAGTTTCAACTCCCTGGGAGTAATGGATGAGCTCTTTGAAAGGCTGGAAAATCTTAAACGGCACCATTACGTTAGCAAAACGCAGTCCAATTATGTTGGAAGTTTGAAAGCCACTCTTGCACCAACTGAGGCAAGTGTCGTAATGAATTTTGTCGAAAATTATAGCTTCATTGTGCAGGACGCCTCACAGTCTTTCCATTGGAGTGCCTTGCAAACTACGATCCACCCCATTATTGTCTACGTTGAAAGTGGTAAACACGATCCTGGTTCAAACTATTGCTCTTGTCGTATCTGACGCCCTGAAGCACGACAACGCAGCGGTTCGTGCATTTCAACGGCACTTCCTGCACAAAAACTCGGGCGAAAAAAAGAAGGCTTAATGAGAATACTATATTTCACGGATGGTGCGGCATCGCAGTATAAGAATGGGAAGAACTTCGTGAATCTTGCCTTTCATATAGAATACTTCGGACGGGAAGCAACATAGAATTTTTTTTGCGACTTCTCAGGGCAAGAGTGCTTGTGATGGGTTAGAGGGCCCGCTGAAAAGGTTGGCTAGCAGAGACAGCCTACAGTGACTGCTCGAATAGAACTGTGTGATTGTGCGAGCCAATAAATGAAAACAGTCAACGTACTTTGGGTCACCGACAGTGCACTGTCCCAGTGGAAAGACAAAGCCTTCGCAGCCGCTACAAAGCAGATAGATCGATTGCAAAGACGCGCTGATATTATTATTTAGCACCAAAGGGACAAGGGTGCGTCTCAGCGAAAATCACGCCAACCTCTGCCACCGAACAAGCGTAGTCAGCGCAACACTGAAAGCGTCCTGCTGCGCTTCTACAATGGCCTGAAATGACAAGCTCGCCGGCATTAAAACATGCGCACTCAACCCGGCTGAACTTGCCTCTTTGTTAAATTCGTTCAGTAGGACGTGCCGACATAGGTTAATAAAAAAAAGAGACTGCGTTAAAGTGTATTTTTTTTATCACCCGCGGAAATTTCCTTTAACAATAATACTTGTCATTGTTTTATACGTATTTGAAAAGGGTGGCCAGCGTCGCTACGGAGGAGCGTGCCGCGGAGTCGCCTGTGAGGAGTCCTTTTCAAAAATGTTTTCTCGGCAATGCCAAAGACTAGTTTTCGATTTTTGATATGCTTATAAAAAACATGGAGCTATCTTTTGGGTATTTTTGAAAGACCGCACACCGCTGCCCACACTGACGTTTCTAGTGCCCTTTAGGGCTATTTTTTGTAAATTTCCAATATTACTCATCTCTTACCATTATAATGCTTTGAGGCTATGTGATTTGAACAATTGCAAATACATATTGATGTTCTGGAGAACTTGTACAAAATAAAATAATTGGCGCATCTGGCAGAAGCGGTCCAAGGCTCGAGAAAGAGCAGATCTGGCGGCTCCTCTCCCGTCGTCGAAGACCCACTGCATGATAAGGGCCTCTCCCGTCGACTTCCAACCGCTCATGTATCGCGCCGCTCGAGTTCGTTCTTTGCCTCCAAATATCCTTATTTCGTCTCTCCATCGAGCAATTGGCCTTCCTCTTTTTCTAGAGCCGTCTCTCGGTGTCCACTTTGTCCCCCTGGCAAGTCCACAGATTGTTCTTTCAGTGTCTCTGTCTCTGAGTGTAACCCCGATCATTATTCGTTCCATGGCCCGTTGAGCCAACCTCAGTTTGCTTTCAAGTTGTTTAGTAAGTGGCCAAATTTCCGCTCCATATCTCTGCATTTCACATTTATTTCCGAACTTTCCGCTGAAAGTTCCACATGACTTGAAGGCCTGGATCACTTTTTCCGCAGGATTTCACATCTCTCACAAAGTGGACCGCATTAGCACGCGCTAGTACCGCGGCCAAGTGCAAAGCCAACGGGCCGTGCTACAAACCGAAGGAAATGCAGTGTGCGCAGATCAATCGCATGTGCGCCGGTTTTTTAGCGCGAGGGACCCAGGTTCGAATCCGACGACAGAAAAGGTTTCTTTTTTTCTTTCCAAATGGATGCGCGTGTTCCCCAACGCTGCTAACCCATACCCCTCGGGCTGTGGGGTAGCCCAGTGATTGGGTTGCCGGTTTAACAGCGTAAGGTCCCGGCTTCGATTCCCAGGACCTGAATACCCACATTTTATTTCTTCTGGATTTAGGCGTTTCTGTCTACGACGGACGGACTTATGTCGACCTTCACAGCTCTGCAGTTAACATTGAAATTAAATGCAAAAATAACAGAGGGCGAGACAATGGCGGAATAACCACAAACGCGGTTTTTCCTTCGGCTCCACAGACGCTGTGACCTTGCGTGATAACATGTGCATGTGTCACCGCTTCTGCGGGACATTGGTGCATTCGGCGTCTGCCTACCAATGAGTTACAATCAGAGCCGGAATTCAAAATAATACATGGTGCGCTATAAGGATCATCGTGCAGGTAGTATAGATAAACCATAAAGTAAAATAATTCACCATCATCATCATTAGAGAGCATTAGAAAAAAAGAGATCGCGAGAGCCCGCGCACGTTCCCAGAAGCGCTTGCGGCGTTCGAAGATAGCCCCACCGGTCGTGGCTCCCGCAAGCGAAGTCAACCTGCCCGGCGTCTCCGACGACACGTCAAGGTAAAGGGCGTGGTGTCTGCTCTCGGTTTGCGCCTGCATGCTTCAGAACCCAGGAGACCAGGCTGTGCTACGCGACGGGCCTCGTGCAAAGCGCGGCTCGTGGCCGTTCGAACCCGGCATTAGGCCTAATGTTTTTGTTTGCTTTGCCGTGCTTCCTCGCTCGCGGCTGCCTGGAGGAGTGCATTTGCGGGTGGATTGCGGGGACGCTCAGAAGGCGCTTTTTCACGACCATAGGGTTCTTCGCGAGATCAGGTAACCAGACTGCTTTCCATCACTGGCCGAAATTTCACCTTTGGCGTTCTTCGTCCACATGAGGGCTGCCTTTGCGTACTATAACGCTTCCCAGCTATAGGCTCATTCCGAACGTGATTGCTGGTGAGCTGCAGCGCCACCGCCAGAGACTTTGAAAACACGCCACTGGAGTTTAAGCGCACCATTTTTTCCTTTTTTGCTTCGTGTCTACTGTTTTCTTTGTGTTCGACATTTTCTGTCAGGAAATAATATCGCGTTCTGGATGGGGCGCTTTCATTTGCGTTTCGGAAGTGCCTGACGTTGCACATGATAAAATATAGGGTCACGTCGCTTTGAATATTACGGTATACTGATTCCTACGGAGTCACGCCAGTGAACTCTGTCCGGGTTTTTACCGAGTGCCTGCCTTACCCAAACATCTCAATTTGCCTCCTGAATAGCTAACATAAAACAACGTCTTTTTTTTTTTTTTTTAAACTCCATTGTGTCGTGCATGTTCACTCATGCGAAGGAGAAACGCCCGGTTGCTTTGCAACCAGCCTTTCCCGTGCGCTCTCCATCGTGAATACGTGCATTGTTTTGGACGGTTGGGGCGGCAGTATTCGCCGCTGCTGTTCGTTGCAGGCCACGACAAAAAGGTACGCCATCAGTTCTGGAACTGAAGGTGTCCACCCTGTTCTGTTGCAGAGGAAGACCCGGCTACATTGAGGGCCAACCGCCTTTGTAATAGGACAGCACGGAGTCCGTCTTGTCAGATGCGAAGAGGATCGGCACGGAAATGGATCCAACGGTGAATTCTAGTTTATAGGACATTGACAAGAGTTCACAATGGCAGATGCTTGGCGCATTAAGACGCGCGCAAGCCCACTCTGCTTCCCAGGTCGCTATTCATTGGCCCTAAGGAGAGGGTGAGCGAGCGGTGTCCTGAATTATGCAGTAGGGCATACCGCATTCAGTTGGGGCGACCACCCCTTCACAGTGCCAGGCACACCCTCTGCGTACGAGGGTATTGCGCAAAACATTACTGCAATTTTTGACCAAAAAAGCGGAAATTTATTGGAACGCGCATGCGGAAAATTCAGATGCCTGCACAATGAGCGCGCAATTGTGTATCGGGAAGTAACGCATGCACCTTCGTGACGGGAACATTTACATTATCTGCATAGGCCTATCAAAAAAGGAAACAAAGCGACGAATTGCTCTAACGGTGTTTGTGATATGCTGGAGATGTTTGTCTATAAATAATTTTTTGAAAGATTTCACCACGTATATTATTTGATGTATGAGGTTGATGGTAGACTTTTCTCCCCCGACGCAACGCAGGCGATGAGGCGCGCCGTAGTGGAGGCTTCCGGATTAATTTTGACCCCCTGGGGATCTTTAACGCCCGCCGGAATCTCCTACAGACGGGCGTTCTTGCTTTTCGCCTCCATCAGAAAAGCAGTCGATCGCCACGGCGTCCCACAGGTATCGAAAGCCAAGAGGTTTATATAGTCATAAGCGTTCGAAACACGTGAACCTCTGTCGCTTTTCTTACATGTCCCCCTTGTTTAGCGCAAGAAAAAATTCCAGGTACATTGGAGGCAAAATATACGCATTTCACCGCCAGCGCCCGCGTTCATTTACTTAGGAACGCTCGTTGGGCTGGTTTTTACGATAGTAAGCAAAAAAAAAATGGCAGTGCAACGCCGGCACGTGCGGGAGGAAAAGCAAGCACAAAAGAACAGAACTCCCACTAGCGCAGTTTCTAGCAGGGGGCGCGCGAGCACTGCGAAGGCGGGAAATTTGAAATTCGTTGCACAAACCTCCGTTGAATTCATCAAGAGAGGAATGCGAGTGGGCCACGAAGAGCGTGATGGGTGGTGAAAGTGCGGAGATAACGGCGCCCCAGCCGATTATGGCAAATCGCTGCTCTCCACTTCCGACAGCTTTCACATTAAGTGGAATGGCTTTTTAACATACTTTTTCCTTCATTGAGCACTTAGAGAATTTCCCTTAATGGGCAAAACGCATGCGTCGCCCTTCTTCTGTACAGAATGAGGGTGGCGTCCGTTCAGATCCAAGACAGACACTGCTCGCTCTGCTCTTGAGAACAGGGTAAGATGGCCCTTCACAAGAGCGGGGCCTAGCGTTCATTACCCCGGTGCATACAAGGGAGAGCGTGTTAGTGAACAAAGCACGTGTGGATCAAGTTTTCGCTTCGTACAGCGATGGCGTCGCATCGTACGTTAAAAACAAATCTGCCTGGATTTTTTTTTACTCTAAGGTAATGCTGGGTGCTTTTATCAAAAGTTTGAACTTATTAGTTTTTCCCCCATGCAGCGGTATATGTAGTTCAAAGAACTACGCAAGACCGCCGCGTTACGCGAACACGATCTTGAGCCTGATAGATTGAGCTTCTCAGGGTGGGCACAAACATTTTTAAAATATTGCAGAGGTAACATGTCGTCTACGTCTGTCGAACGTATGAACGGCACAACTATTTTCCGTGAATAAATGCTTCGGGTTACAACCTGTGTTGCTATTCTTTCATACGAATTACCGATCTTGGCGAATGCATCTCGGAGTCTGACAACTGCGACTTAAACTCGCCAATACAGGCCTAACTACAACTTCACAACGAGATATGCTCGCCGACAACCACACGATATGCGGCTACGGAAGCGACGTTCCCACGAGGCTCTCCCCCTTCTTTCTGCTGCGCTGTAATTGTGCACGTAGCAGAGATAACGCCGCAAGATTCAGGGTTGGCAAATATCCTCTGCGCCACGTCGCTAGGAGACTCGCTGTCGCCGTGCGCCGCAGCTGATGCACCCGCTAAAATCACTTCCTCGCTTGACAGGAGCGTCTGGTTGCATCACAAAGTCCCTGGTTCCAATTTCAGGTGGAGGTAAAGCCAGGAGATGTCCAGGACTTCAACATCGTGGAGTACCTATTCGGTGATGCCGGCCTTCCCATGGCAGCGCTGCAGGATGACGTCATCGAGCTGCAGGCCTCCGGGAGAGGCGATGATGACGAGTATCAGACGGCTCACTACACCCCCATCGGCGCGCTTCAGCAAGGACAGGTGGGCGGTTTCGATCGGTGTGCAAATAGCATACCCGTGATAGCCTATTCTCGTGATAGCATAAAGAGTTCATTTCGAAACGCGCGGCCGGAGTAGATGAAAATTTCTGGGAATGCGCACAAACGGCTTCTTGTAAACGACAACCATACCCTTGAAGTTACCGTTCCTCGTGCAAAGTTTGTGTACCAGTTTACGTTCACGCCTGTGCTGTTAAGTCGATCCTGACATGTGATCAGTTTGTGTCTGAGTGATGCCGAAGGCCAGCCCCGGTTCCAAAACGGGGCAACTTTCGTGATCTTTCTTATCTTTATGCACTGCCAGTTGGGACGAGATCAGATTGAAAGTCGCCGCTTATGTTGCAACACGTTCCTGTGCAGGGCTACCAACAGTTGAGCTTCCCGGTCGAGGCAGCCGGTGGCCCGGGTCCCAGCACTGATTTCGCTGCTGGTACCTCTCACGACATCGGCCTCAGTGGCGGGTATCTCGACAAGGCAGTGGCCGGTGGCAGCGGGGGTGCCGCTGTTTTCTCCTCGGTGCATGCTAAGGAGGAGGAGAGCGGGGTGCCCATCAGTCGCCCTCGAAAAAGGCGGGACGCCCACAACCTGAAGGAGCGCACGCGAAGGTACGCCCTTCACAACCAACATTGTGTACGTTGCCTGCTGGAGGAGACGCGCTTTTTTTTTTTTCGAAAGGAATTCCTTTGCGACAACCACCCGGCCGAAGCGGGAAAAATGAAGGAAGCTCACACTAACGCGTTAGACTCGAAGGTAGCGACGCTGTACGCAACCTTCACGACCATCACGAAGGTTTAAATCCACGATTGCAGCCGATTTGCAGCTGCTTCGCTGCCGCAACAACCTTTACTCCATCACTGTTGCTATAGGTGTGAGCTCCGTTCATTTTCTGGAAGTTATAATTACTGTACGTCACCTTGGAGGGGCGTACGCTATGACGTGTCTTTCTCGTTCCGAGCAAGTGTTTCCATGATTACGGCGAACGCTGAAGCTTCTTTTTTTTTTTTTGCCAATCTTGGCCAATTTCATTAAAGGGAGTAGGCTTGGCGTAACAAACGTTCGCCGGAGACGCTGGGCGATCGCCGCTAGACACGCACACGCGAGCGCTAGGTATTTTCTTTGTTTTGAAACTGCCGGGCGGTCGTCGCCGCCCATGGCCTGCTCTCACGCGCGAGCGCTCTCTGCAATTTCTTGCTATTTTTAACTGCGGACACGAAAAATTACGATTTGCTAAACAGCTTCCATGTTAAAATCCCAGAGGTACTATCTGCTTGACCCCTCCGCAGTATTCTTCGTCCGTGCCTTGGGAGCGTGAGTGTCGTATCGCATGCTGCCGCAGTCAGTGAACTGTGTACGACCGGGCTGTGCAGGGCTCGGCTCAAGACTTCCTGGGCGTCCCTTCGGCAGATCGTGCCAGGGCTGAACGCAAAGACGGACAACGCTTCGGTGTGCGAACGGGCGGTGGAGTACACGCGCCACATGAACAAGGCTCTCGTGGCCACGTACGGACAGGTATACGCACGCATTCTTTCTCTTAGGAGGATCCAACAGACTGAATGTTAGCCGGAAAGCCTGACTACAATTCCTCTTCAAGAACACTACCAAGACGCTTCTTTGTCTTACGATGTTACCAAATCCACCTTCTTTTAGGTCATAAGGCCTTGATCTCGGTTTTAAGAGCGCCGTTGAGATACAAACCAGCGTGAAAAAATTCTGACATTCCAATCTGCAAAGGCGGATGGCCAACGGAAGCTGTGTGTGGGTCCGTTGAGGCGTGCAAGCAACAAAGTACGCATTTTTTAAATTGCAATGTCCTTGTAAGTTGGCTGAATAAAACTTGCAAGGACTATAGAGTTCAACCCTATAGCGAACGGACATGGCGCTGTCCGTTTCTCTTCGGTAGAAGCCCACGTGTTGAGAGCAGACGAGAATTCTACAATATTCACGACTTCACTGTAAACTAATTAAATGCGATGCATAAATGAGCCTCAGTGTAATATTGGGAGTCTTAGAGACAGATTTGTTTTTTCGATAGCTTCAATAAAACGAGTTACAGCCGTACGTATATTGCAACTCCTCCCTCCGTACACGGTAATGTATTGACAGCAACCGGAAATTGTGTAGCGTTCAGAACCTCACTGAGAAATAACTAGTATTTGTGGCGAGTAAATGAAACTTGTCGTAATAACTGAGTGGTACTAGCTGTCAATTTTAGTGTACTTTTTCTTGCATGATACGTGCATTACATCGAGAGCTGCATAGCATTCACCAGGAGGTTGTCTTTGCCGCAACAATAAATTTTGCTGATGCGACGCTACGTATACCCCATCGACGCACGCCGTTTTTTTTTTTTTTTTTTTTTTCCAGAACCTAGCCTATCAAAATTCCGCTTTCAAAAATTGAAGTTTGCTACGTAAATTACGGGAGATGCTCAGAACTTTGTGATAATATAAAGGGGGAAGCACATATATAGTTGGAACTTCTGTTCATTAGCTGTTCAAAGCTTTCCGTTGAACTTGGCGTCCGCGGCCGTCACCACTTGGCCAGCCCCCTAAAGCGGGATTCAGACGACGGAGGAACAGGCGCGCGAAGGCGGACGGGTATGTGACGTCAACAGCACGTGACCCGATTATCCGGCCTGGCGGCGCATCCACACGTGCGGAGCTACGCGGAGTGACTAGCAGACGACAGCGCCGAGGAACAGGTTCCATTCCCCGCCGAGGGCCACCGCCGTCGAGCGAAAACATGCGGAGGCATTTTCTTTCGCGGAGCCTAAAACCGGTCACGTGAGCGGGTCCCGCGGGCCAAAAAGAGAGGGTTTCTCCTTCGTGTGAATCCCGCTTAACACTACGCGGATCGTTCCCCTTGTTCTCCATAGCCGAAAGGCTCCTCGCACCTTCGCTAACAGAAGGCCCCTGTTAGCTTCGTCTGCACGTGTGGAACTGCGGTTTCCCGGCGTGGGCCATTTGCCCTTTTTCAGAACCCTCCTCGCCCTGTCTTGGAAAAGTTGGTGCCTTTCGACGTCATTAGCGCGAAACACGATGCGCGGCCAACTGTTTTGTTCTTTCTCTTTCAGGAGGCGGCCGACAACATTGGCCGGGCATTTTATGACAAGTTCCAGCCGTACTGATGCCTCAAGGAGCGCCACGATTGCACCTGGCCAAGCGACCTCTGGTCTAGACGTGACGGCCACGCAGAGGACACCTGCAAGCCCTGGGCTTCCACCTGCGGCCCTTTGTTACGATTTTTACGTTTTCTTGTTAATATCCGCCACCTTTTTTCCTATTATTGGGCATCCAGTTTATCTGCGCGATGAATCAAGTTCCACATAAAAGCTTTCGAATGCGACTGTTTCGTTGCTGTCTTTATCCCCCGTTCGTGTGAAATAATTATTAGCGGTAACAATAATTAGCAACACTTTACTTCCACCCAGGAGGGCTGGGGCTTGCTGGAAAGGCCGCAGGCCCATACAAACGGGCCCAGCACCCCGACCTTGCAGTGCAAAAAAAGGAGGGAGGAGGAGGAGGATGAAAAGGATGTACCAGTGGATTCAGTCGTTCAGTGGACCGTTCTCATGTGGCGCGCTGCTTGGCGGCAGAGGCTTCTCACTTCATCCACGTCAGCGGCAGGTTGACTGCTGAGCACACTTGGGAGGGAGCGCCACAAGCCTGCTGGCGCACTGTGCGGGGAAGGATGGGGGCCAATTCCTGCCCGTGGGTGGGGGGCTCCGAGAGGGCCAACGACTGCCAGAGGCAGCCCGAGTGACGCAGCGTCGTACCTTTGCACAAGGGGCCGCTAACCGAAGACGCGAAGCAGCTCGGTATTCGGTAGTCGCGGCCGGTCCTCCCGAAGATGGCAAATGCTGCACGCCTCTGTACGCTCGTGAGACATGCAGCACGGGAGGCCTGATGCGGCAACCACACAGGGGCACAGTACTCCAACTGGGGAAGCACAAGCGCTGTGAATAGTGTTCGCACGGCGACAGGTCCGGCGCCGAAGGTAGCGCGCTGGGGCGAGTGCAAAGAGACGACGCGCGAGGGCAATGGTGGCGTCCGTGTGTATACGCTGAAGGAGAGTCTGTTGTCGATGGTGACCCCTAGAAACTTTATATTTGCAACCTGCGCGAGTGACGTGTCAAGTATCTTCAGGGTAGGGAGGTCTAAAGTTGGCTGGGAAGCGTGCTGAGCAGATCATCGTAGTGCATTTTGAGATATTTAGCGGGAGCCGATTACAATTAGATCACGGAACAATTTTGTTCAAGTTATTCTGCAATGAAAGATGAGATTGCGATGTTTGGATCCGTTGGATGAGGGGGAAATCGTCAGCGTACAGTAGGGGCATGGATTCAAGGTTGTGGGTTATGTCGATGATGATGTTGAAAAACACTGGCCCAAGGACGGGGCCCTGCGGGGCACCGAGTGAACTGGTGTGCGCTCTGAGCGACAGCCACGAAAAAGAATCTGAAACTGGCGGTGGGCAATGAAGTCCGTGAGTCAACGGAGAAGGCTGCCGTGTATGCCGAAGATAAGTTTTTGAGCAAGAAGAGCATGGTTTATCGTGTCGAAGGCTTGACGAAATTCGATCTGCAGGACGTGACAGGGTACCTTGACATAGAAAGTAAACCGTGATACGGACAGCCGCCACGTATTCACAGATGCGGCATTTGAAGATAACCTAGGTGCGGTCGCCTCCATCACTTCAGGGGGTACTCACTACTCCATCACTCGACGCTGCACCTCTCCAGAAGAAGCCGAACTTCTCGCCATCGCTTTTGCCGCTGCTGACAACACATCACCCGTCCGCACGACCAATATTTACATCGATTCCAAAGCAGCATGCTACCACCTGGCTCAGGGCAACACCAACTGGAAAGGGAGAAGGCCTCAGTTCTCTTCCCTTTCCAGTCGCACTACGTCAGCTAATGGGGCGGCTGCAAGAGGCGGCTTGACGAGTTCGGCGGGGGCGATAATCCGACCGGTCCCAGCACGTCGCAGCAACGCACCTGCGGCTGAATAGTCAGTGCCCCGCAGATTGGGCCTGCCTCCCAGTGTCGTTCTCGACGGCATCTCTTCTCGGTCGAATTTCTCGTGTTTTGCGCTTCACTGTGAGTTCTGTCGTGTATCAGCAAGCTTCAGAATGTTGAAGGTGCGACGGTGAGATGCCGTGCAAATGCTGTGTGCCGCGATGCCGTGGCAATTACACCGTGGACACGAAAGTGCACGTTTTCAAGTTCCCAAGGGATCAAACTCTGAGGAACGCGTGGATACGCGCTGTGCCACGGGGAAGACCTCTCCGTGACCGAGAATTCCAGGGTAAGCTTTCTTTCTGGTATGAGCATTGTTGTTTCATTGCAAATGTAAATTCAATATTTGCATATGCTCGAATAATGGTTTTACAAGCCGCACTTTGTCAAATACTCATTGGTTTGCTCATTGTATGTAAAATTCCTTGGTAGGTATGCGAACTTCACTTCGGAGAGGAGGACATCATCCGAGAAGCCTCGCATACCGATGTAACTACTTGGCCGCACAATTACAGTGCCATTATCCCATGTTCGCCTCCGCCCGGACGCTGTACCGTCCAAGTTCCCGAGCTGTCCGACCTACCTGTCTAGGAAAACTACAAGAAGAGAAGATCCCGACTCCAAGCGGGCGCGCATGGAGCATGCTGCTATGCAAAGAGCTATCGCGGAGTCCGAGGAGATGTTTAACAGGGCACATGAAGAGGACAAAGTCCATTCTTTAGGAGAACTTATCGGACACTTGCGGAGCAAAGGAGATGAAGTTTTGGAACATAATAGAAAAAGAGGAAAGCTTGTCATTGTAACATCGTCGACGATGAAGCCCCGTGGCTGAAGTACTCTGTCTGCGTGAAAGGAGACATGAGCGTGACGCTACATGTCATGAAAACGGCGGTCAGAAAGTTAGGTGCAAATCTGGTCGTTCCAGAAATTGCTGACAGTAAGAACGGTATCGTAGAACTCCTCGAAGGCATCGAGAAGTGGGACGGGGACCTGATGTCCGACTCAGTCGCGGAAATTTGCGAGGCTGTTTGTTTGCTGCTGGATCAGCTGTCCACGCCCCACGCAGAAGACGACGGCGACTGCATTCGATTTCTGCGAGAACAAGTCAGCTTGTTCCAAGCGAAAAAACAGCGCAGGCGCTACTCTGCAGATTTCATGGTGTTCTGTTGCATTCTTTTCACCATATCGCCCCATGCGTACGCTTACATACGCAGCCCTGAAGTATCATCTTGCCGCATCCCATGACGATCAGATCGGTATGCTCTTCGTATGGCATGAACCCTCAACAAGAGCATCAGAGCGAAACATTCCTCACCTACATGGCGAGAAGAATTTCTGACCTCAAAGACGACCAGCGCTTTGTTACCGTAATGGTCGATGAAATACATATCAAACCTTACTTTGATTACAAAGGGGGCAACATCACCGGAGCTGCGCTTAACTCAGTTGAAGCTGCAAACTGTGCGCTAGTTTTCATGGTGCGCAGCCTGACATGCAAATTCAAAGAAGTTGCGCACATCGTGCCCGTGCACCGACTAGACGCGGAGTTCCTGCACAAGATGCTGAAAAATGTGATTTGCGGGCTGGAAAAGATTGGGTACCGCGTTGTGTGTGTCGTGAGTGACAACAACTCCGTGAACAGGAAAGCGATGTCTCACTTCGAATCGACCCCTTCTAACAGAATTGTGTATCAACACCCGTCGGACCCTGCGAGGTCACTGTTCTTCGTTATAGACCCGGTACACATACTAAAATGCATACGAAACAACTGGATCAACCAGAAGAATGACCAAGTATGCTTCTACTTCCCGGAGATGCAAACAGACGCAGCACAATTAGAGCGCATGCAAACAGCGTCATTTTCGACAATCAGGGATCTCCACAGCAAAGAGTGTGACCAGCTGTTGAAATATGGCTATGGGCTGTCGAGAAAAGCCCTTTACCCGTCGAATATTGAAAGGCAAAACGTAAAGCTTGCCTTGCAAATCTTCAATGATGCCTTACCTGTGGCGTTACGTGCTCTTGGAGCGAAGCACAACCTGTTCTCATTTGAGGCCACTGCTACTTTCATCGACATCATACTCAAGTGGTGGAAAATTGTGAATGTGAAAACTCCGTGGAAGGGGAAGAGGCTGAGAGACCAGTTTCAACAGCCAGTGTTTTCCGTGGATAACGATCCAAAAGTTGACTTCTTGCTCTTGCTTTTGAAATGGCTGGATCAGTGGAAAAACAAAGGCCTTGACAAAGGTACTCTGACAAAGGAGACTCACGCTGCCCTGGAGCACACTACCTATGCGCTTGTGGAGCTCGCAAGGTACTGCTTCGAAGAGCTTAAAATGACCTATGTTCTTTTGGGCAAGATACAGACAGACTGCCTAGAGGACCGCTTTGGAAAGTATAGGCAACTGGCTGGTGCGCAGTACCATGTTTCTATCAGACAGATTTATGAAGTGGAAAACAAGCTGCGCCTGCAGAGCACTTTGCCGACTATTTCCACTGACCAGCATTGGGAATGTGTACGAAAGCAGGTTGAGGCATTACATCCCAGTTGCAACGTAGTTGTCAGCAGCGAGACGCTGTCGAAGATACAGGAAGTCCTTCCTATCCTGGTCTACGTTGCAGGATATGCCGTGTACGACCCTAAAAAGGTTGAATTGTGCAAAATGCAAGGACGCCTTGACTGTGGATAAGACAATCACAGTGTCTGCCGCCCATGAACACTACGATCTCGTGAAGCAAATGGACCGTGGAGGTCTAGTTTACCCATCGATGTTTGCGCTTAATGTTGTTGCTCACTGCTACGTTGTTGTAGAGCAGCTCGCTACGCAACCGGAACTGCTCCTGATGCGCGAACAGCGCCAGGTCGTCACGGAGCTGACGCTGCATTTGCTGGCCAACGAAGAGCCATCTGACTTCGACGCCTGTGAGAACGGTCACACAAGCGAATCAGTGCTGAAACACATCCTGCGGTGCAGCACTAACATTTTACTGAAGAACTTTTGTGGAAAGCTAAACGACAACCTTCTCGACGCTGCTGACAAGGCAAAAAAACGGAAAGCCACAACTCTCCAGAACAAATAGGTGTATTGCTTCTGATAAAGCGCAAACACAAAACGAAACTAGTTTGTGTAAATAAATGTTTCGCTCCTATAATTTGCTTCGAGTGAAATTTCTTTCAAACTACGTGCATGCTCGTTCTTGCAAGAAAAAAAAAAAAAAAGCGCCCGCGTGGTAATTCTATGCGACAACCTCTCTTGAACAGTGCTCCGCACTTTTACCAGTCCGCCCTATCGCGTGACGTCACGAGAAGAAAGCTAAGGCCTTGAACTTTCTAGAGGGTGTTGCTCAGGGTCTCGCCTTCCCCTCCTCACTGTCCCTCTTCAACAACGTTAAAGGGCCTTTTCACGTGCACTGGATCCCTGGTCACGCAGGCGTTACAGGGAATGAACGCGCTCATCAGCTTGCCCGCGAAGCTCTCCTCCGGGCCCCTGTCGACGCTCGCGACACAACTCATTGTCCTCCCCCTCCGCTCCCCACATTAGCAGACATTCTAAGCATACGCCGCACGTTCCCTCCCCTCCATTCCGGGCTTACCCGTCGCGAGCAAGTAGTCATTCGGCAGGCGCAAACATATACACTGCCCACACCCACTCGGCTCCACCTGTTCCAACGCACGCCAGACACCCCTGTCCCACTGTGTCCCCACTGCCTTATTCCCCCTACCCAGGACCACATTCTGTGGGAGTGCCCCTACAACCCAACCCAACCACACAATTACACCGGAGAGTGGCTGGCTGTTGCGGCGAGTCTCCAACAGCAACGGGAACTGCCGGCCCACATCATCAGGGCCCTCAGTGGCTGCCTGGACCGAGGCGGCTGATTCGCCCCACCATCCCATGAACAATAAAGTTTCTATCTATCTATCTATCTTGCCATCCATATGGTCGCTGAGGATATGGACTGCAAGAGCAAGTGCTGATGCACAAGAGCGGCCGGGTCGGACGCGAATTTGTATGGGGTGAGGAGGGAATTTGTTCGGTGAGTTATTTTGAGACGACGCGGAACGGCTTTGGCGCCTCCTCCAAACGGAATCACTCCCCAACCGAGCCCTCCTTCATCACATTTACCCATCCGCCTACCCCTCTCCGCTCTGCCCGCATTGTGGCGCTAAATCCACAGTGCAACACCACATGTGGGCCTGCCCCTCTGACCCCCACCCCACCATAACTTCCCCTGACCACTGGACGGAGGCCCTGGGCCGCTCGGACGAAGACTCCCAGCGCCCACTGGTCACCCGAGCACAAGCCGTGGTGGCGGCCCTTCGGGCCGCCATGGCGGCCCCTTAGGCCAGTGGCGTCAATAAAAGTTTTTATCTCTCTCTTTCCATGGTGTGGCAAACAATAGAGGTAACGGAGATTAGCCGGTAGCACGGGGTTTGGTCGGTTGGCAAACTGCTACCTTTCAGAGAGGTGTGACAAACGATAGCTTCCAGTGTTCGGGGGAAGGACCCATGATGTGGAATGATGCGAGGAGGGGGGCAATTTGAGGGGCTGAAGCTTTCAGTACTGCGGGTGTGATGCCGTCGGGTCCGGCCTTTGGCATCCGAAAGGGGGGGGCAAGGGGGGCAACTGCCCCCCTCCCTTGGAAATTCAGGTATTTTTATACACTACAAAAAAGCTGCACAGCTTGGTTGGTCCATAATTAAAATAACTTTGCCCTAAAGGACGGAAGAGAGGAGAGAACAACACCGACGTTCTCTCCTTTGTCCCGTCCTCTAGGGCAAAGTGTTTTAGCTATGTACGTGAATCAACTAGCGCAACAATCCACGCTACTCAAATGATCAGCCGACTCAGGACCTGCGTATCCGTATGGAACGCCCTTCAGGACTGCGGTCAATATTGCACTTTAGACACTGACTAACATTGGCGGTCATGTGACGGCAGTGAAACAGACTGCCTGTGGTGGCTATTAAAGATAGCGAACAAGTCTGAAAGGTTTAACTTTTTGTTCTAAACTTTATATTTATGCAGTCTTACCGAAAGAACTTCAGTTTTCGGACAAAGTTGCACCTATATCCAGCAAAAAATCTTCACCGCTACACCTAGTAGGGAGAGTGTAACATCCTCCCGTGCCGTCCCATCACCTTGTACACCCTTTCCTTCGAAATTACGAAATGTCGGCACCACCCAATCCCCGAAACAAAACCTATAAATCAGCCCCTCAAAACGCTTGTATGCCTGTACTGCATTGAAAGCCAGGGAGGCGAGTAGTATCTTTATTGCGTGAGCCATTTCAACAGACTTCATCACACATGTCATCTCGCAACTTTTGCCCAGAAAAACCCGAGGCGTCTGCAGCTGCTATTCAAGGAAGATTGACGGAGTGCAGTTCTATGTATGTGAATGTATTGTACTGTGTGCTGGTGATCAGTTGGCGTGAGTCGAGAACCCTCACGCAGCGAGACTGGCCACTCTTCTTTACAAAGTGACAGTAACTTTTCGCATTTTCTTTATTAACTTTATTTCTTTGTTCGGTAATAAAATCAAATATATATCCTCCAAGTCTGCTTCTAATTCGCTGTTTGTACTTTTTGTAAACACAAATAGCACCTTTTTGGTGCTATCCAACGGTACCCCCCTTCCCCGCTAATGGATGCCCCCTTTTGCAGCAAGTTCTGCGGACGCCCTTGGGTCCGGCGGCCCGCTTGGTAGGGGTTGAGACAGTGAAGAGCGCGCAGAGTAGCAGCAGGGGTAATGGCTCTCAGGTCGAATTGGGTACTAGCTTGTAAATTAGGTGGTGCAACGTTGGTGGGGTGGGATCGGCAGTTTCAGTTTGTGTTTGAGAGAGATGGCGGCGGAAAAGGTCAGCCATGGATTGGGGATCAGTAATAAAGGCTTCTTCGGTGGAGAGCTGGGAAGCCGGCTGGGACTCATTTGCTAGTTATAAGCCCAGAATAGCTTGG
>JABSTR010000191.1:0-16641 GCA_013339765.2 Haemaphysalis longicornis
ACGTAATTAAACTACAAGAAAAAGTAAGGGGCCCAAAACGGAAACATGTGGGACCCCTGACAAAACGTCAAGACGGTCAGATACCGATTTGTTGATGGCTGTTTCCCACGGTATTTGATAATTTGTGCTAATTCAGTTCCATTTTCTAAAAATTGCTATGCCGTACACGCTCAAAGGCTTTAGCAAAGTCAATAAATATTCCATGTATCTACGAGATTTCGGCGCACGTTAAGGATTCCCAGGTGATCAAAACTAATCCGGAGCCCTCCACTACGGCGCGCCGAATTGCCTGCGTTGCGTCGGCGCGTTAAAACCCTACAATCATCAATCAATCAATCAATCAATCAATCAATCAATCAATCAATCAATCATCAATCAATCAATCAATCAATCAAATCAATCAATCAATCAATCAATCAATAGGTCAATGAATGAATGAATGAATGAATGAATGAATGAATGAATGAATGAATGAATCAATCAATCAATCAATCAATCAATCAATCAATCAATGAATCAATATTCTATCAACTTGGAGATTGGAATATAGTGGTGATGCAAAATCATGAGTTTTTTCAAGAGGCTGAGTCACTGGGGACAAACCGTTGCGAAAGCCGCGTTGTTTTCGATAGAGCAGATTGTTTTCTTTTCTAATATATTATTGCTTTGTCGAGAATCTGTTTCACCAATGTGCAGCAACAACTTGTTAGTGAGATTGGCCTGCTTGCAGTTTTTTGCAGCCGTTATGGATGGGAGTGATGTTTGCACAAAGCCAATCTTCGGGCAGGGTGGCCGTCCTCAGGAACGTTGTAAAGATTACATACAAGAATGAAAGTAGCTGCTCAGAGTATCGTCTCAAAAACGACTTCATATATTATCAGGACCGGCACTTTATTGACGCCAATTTGCAACAACAAGTTTCAAATGCCCTACTCTTTTATGCCTGTCCCCGGCATAGCTGTGGGAGACGTAGGCGGTGCTGCTACGACAGTAATACATGTAAAAATAATTGGAAATACTTATTGCAGAAGTTTTACACTGATTTTGCTTCGACTAAAACGGCACCTGGTATTTCCAGTATGCTGATGGGGTCAACTGGCTTAGAAAAATACCGCCAAAACCTCTGTCGCTGATTTATCATAAAACTTGCAAGCGTTCCTAAACGAATTTATCTCAGGCTTTTTTATTTGGACCTTTAATGTTCATGCGAGCTGACTTTTGTCTGCTGAATAATTTCTCTTTTTTTGTTTTCTTTCTTTGTTTTAATATCCATGATCGCACATGCAATCCAAGGCGTGTTCGGCTTTGTAGAATTCTCTTTAGTAAAAATGAAGGTAGCTTCGCAAAACTCCATTGCTTGTTTAAACTTCAACCATAACTAATTATTGGTTGTATCAGAATCACATTAACATTATTCAGACACTATCTCTAGATGATCGATAATGCTTTGGTGGTTTGCCCTGTTATACTGCTTGATTGGAACCCTTAAGAGCTCATTGTTGAGGCTGGAATTCTGATTTTGGTTACCAAATGTAATAAAAGCATTTTTCGTTAGAAATGCCTTCTTCTAAACTCACTTCAGGGGTTAACCATCGGAATACAAACGCCAGATAACAACTCAATGCGCGCTTATTTTAATGCACGTGGGTTCTTTTACCAACGGAGATAGCAAGCATCTATAATTTTGTTTTTCAGCCACTCACAGCTTTTCATTTTATAACTATCAGTTGCAAGCTGATCCCAGGCAATGCCACCGAGGTTTAAATCACCGGTATTGAAAGTTTAGTGCGCTCAGTTACATTCTGGTAAAGCAAATCGTGCATTCGATTGAGGTAATCTTCAATCGTCGTTTGGTTTTCTATAGATTCCGCGTATAAGAATTGAAGCATTATTAACCCTAATAGTGCACCAAGTACTTTTGTGGATAGGAATGCCTTTATGGGCAATCTGGCATGCGCTATAACCGCAAAAAAAGTGGGTTTCGACCCTCGTGCGATGGTAGTCATACAAATTTCTTTCGACATGTACGGGAAGGGGGTTAGGTTTAATGCATTTCTGTTTACGTCAGTTGGCGAACCGCTTTCTGTTTTGGCGGGATGTAAAAGATCCGTTTTTGCGCACCGGTTGCCAAGTGAGATTAGGCAGAGTTTTGCCTGAGTTGTCTCTTACGCCATTGTGCTTTCGTGGAGGTATCCGTGGTTATCTAAAAGAAGTTGTGAACTCGTTACGTTTACTATGCGCACGGTTTTTCTTAGAGTATTTCAGCGTAGTCACTAGGAGGAGACTGTACAACGATCTCTGCGACACTGTTTTTCCCATTCCTATGTACAGAATTGCTCTCTCGCTCGGACAGGTCGAGATGTGTTAAAACGTGTTAAAACAATGTTGCACCGGGATGTAAAACCTTTTTCGCTAAACTACACACCGAAACACTCCCTATGAAAAAATGAATGCAAGAAAAAGTCTTTTTATGCCGTGGGTGACCAGTGTTGGTTGTGCAGCAAACCGGAAACCATTGAACATGTTTTCATTGACTGTTGGGACGAGGTCGTCTTTTGGGATATTCTGCAACTAACGCTGAAAAAAGATCTACCAATCAATGCCCACGGTATTCGGTATTTGTCCGTTGAACATGATGATGATAGGGTTCCTCTAGATCGAAAATGTTACTATGTCTGAACAGTAAATGGAGATGCCGAATGGCAGTCCGCCACTGGGACATTGATGAGCGACCAGTAAATCAGTATTTGCGCGAGTCCATATTATGTTTTCTTGAAGTGCAAAAGGCACGCCGATGTGTTCTGCTTGTCACAAGTGGAGAAGTTAACCAAAATGAAAATATTTTAGCAGTCAGCACTGTATCGAAGAGTGGAACAGTGATTTTGTGTCTTAGTGCACTGGGTTTCTTTTGTTGCTGTGTATTATGTTTGTAACAGCGGTGTTTGCATGGAAATAAAGAAAAAACAACAGCGATAGTAGCTGAATCAGATAGACGCCGCATTCATAGTCAAGGTACTCTGGTTCGATTTGGACTACGGGAGGCGGCTTTTGTTTCTTTCCGATGAGCCTAACATGTTATTCTTTCTTTCCGCTAGTAACCCCGTGCCTTTTGGGTCTTTGGGATGGCCCAATGGTAAGGTTGCCGATTTGAGGGCGCGAAGGTACCGGGTTCGATAACCCGGACCTCCCCAATCGCACTTTTTTCTTAAAGCGCGCACTCCCAACAACTGCTCGTGGGCTGCTTGCGTCCTCGCCACATCTGCAGGAACCGAAGAATGCTCCTACAGCTCCGCTGTTACACAGTAGTAGCGAGCAGTCGGCATACCCGCTTTCTACGTCTAACGGTAAATGCCTAAATCTAGCTGTGGTTAACCGGGCCAATAATTTATCATCAGGAACTTTTGGCGAGTGTTGTAACGTGTTTATTTCGTCCTGCCGGTCTGTGACAGTATTATTAAATGAATGTACAACGCTCATGCAATAATCAAGCGTTACTAGAGCCGCTGATGTTGCGGAGGCTTGTGTATGTGAAGATATCAATGAAGAGTTGCAGAGGACATTTCGCTTCTTGAGATCTATGACGCGATAGCGTTTCATTGACGCCCAGGATGCGTTTTGGAACTGAGTTATTACTGCATTTAAGACGCGTTTCACGAGCATTGTGTCACCCGAGTGAGAATGACTAACAGCAAGGGTTTTAGTGGCGAAGCCTCGTAGGGCCCGGGCCTTTTGTCGTCCCCTGTCGTCTTTTATTCGTCGTCTCATGTAGTCACGGTACTAGAACACCGGGAAACTCTTTTACGCTTCACGCCAGAACGTAAGGCGTACTAAAAAACTGCGGGACCTTCGTTTACGCCTCGCGCTAGGGAGCTTCATGCTTCTAAGACAAGAGACCTTTACAGCAAAGCTGTATACCTCTGGCCCCAATGGTGTCGTCTCCGTTGGCAAAAATGCCAAGGCGCCAAGAGAACACTGATACACTGCATGCTTCGCCCCCCTCCAGGTTTCACGTGAGCGGAGATGGCCCGAGATTTTTATTCACCGCCACCGACGAGAGACAGGAACCCTCTGCGTTTTTTCGGCTTAAGGTGTGATTTTGAAAGGTTGTAGCTGCGGGGTGGTGGTCCTTATAACGAAAAAAGCAGGGTAGTGGTCAGTTAGAGCGAGAAAGCGACAGTGTGAGTGTTTTGCCTTGTAACATTGCCTTGTAACTGAGGTTACATATGTGGTGCGATAAGAATAAATATAAGTTGTTATTCTCCCCTGACGTTTGTGTCTCTTTTTCGTTGTGTTAGAATATCGGGCGCTAAACACCTTAGCACCACGAATGTTAACCAACAAGCCGGCACGCCCGCCGTACAGAAACCGCCCCTATCAGAACCACATGTGGTCAGATGCTCCACAAACAATTGAAACAGATCCGCTGGTATATGCAAATACAAACTCCGCATATATCAGATGCAGGTTTCCCAGTCTTGTCTCTGAAGTGGCATTAAACTACCAACCTCCACAAAAGGGACCGCCTTCAGGCCCCTTATCTCGTTTTAATTTACAACATCTCACGGTAGGTATGCCGCGCTGAGATCTCTACACCGGCTGACTTCGTTTATATCCCTGTCTATTCATAACGAATGGTCTAGGTTTTGTACGGCTATGTTTTAGGGCTCATGCCAGGAGTATTTATCTTCAAGCGTCTGGGTGTAGAGTGCAGAAACTCGCGTACAAAACTGTAGTGCACGCAGATATGAGGAAACAAAATCAGTGGTGTAGCGTTCTGAGGAAGGTCACTGAACCTCGTGCCTGGAAATAAAGAGCAGCGGCGGTAGAGTGTTCTGGAAAACGGCGATGGACCCTTGAATATTTCGGAGCACCTGCAATAGGTCAGGCGCTTCCACTTAGAGCTTCTTTACATATAGCCAAACGTAGAGATCCATCAGGCGGTGATCACAGCGAGCAAGGCCGGAAAAGTACTCCATGGCGGACAAGACTTGAGCAAGTCAAATGTCTAGTCGTCCTAACTACTAGCAGAAGGAAGAGGCTACGGATGAAACTGCCATTCCGTACCGGCCATAGCTACAAGTAAGTTAAACATACCTTTCGATATCAGGTCATCAAAAGGCCCAACTAGGCTTTCCAATCTACACACTAGACAATACTGAAGCATCCAGCATAGTTTTTATTGTACCACCAGCAGAGGGGATTTTTAACGCCCGTCTTGAACGGTGCGTGACCTCAGTCTTGATCCGACGTGTCATGCTAAGGATTCTAGCGTAGGTCCCATGGTAGAAGATACTGGAACACATACACTGTTATAGAAAATTTTTCATTTAGCGATGTCCTAGACAAGCTGCGACCAGTTTGTTTAAAGAGGTTTGGAATATTGCGGTGACTAGTGCATTCAAAACGCTGAAAACTCTACTACGGCAAGGCCGAAGTTTCCTTTTTTTGAACGTTTGTCGTTCGTTTGTGCAGAACAACCCATTTTGGAAATTTTCTATTATTTTGTGTACATCATTCAAACTCTAAAAAGTTTCGACAGCATTGAATCGTGGCTGGCAGACAATGAGCACACCTGTCAAACAAGCTAACCCTTGGTAAGAGGTTTTATTGTTTAAAATGCACGTGCAGCGTCAGAAAAATTTAAACCCATTGTTTTATCAGTGAATGTATTTGAAGTTAAAGTTTTCGGTGGCCAAAAAAGGCACCGAGAATCTAAACGTGTTGTGTTACACATCTAGCAAGCAGTCTCAAAAGTTTTGACCAGGAATAACTATAAATAGCCTGGATCCTTAATCAGCTACTTACGGACTTTCTTTTAAATAAAGCAATCAGCGCTACATTGTATTGTAAAATGAGTCGAGATTGAGGGTTGCAATAAGTACTGTTTGAGACGAAGTGCATTAGGATCGACTGTAAGCGGTGTATTGACACGCCATAGATGTTTAAAGCGCCGCGTGCATGGCGGCAGACCGAATCTGCGAATTTATGTGTGCTTTGGGCTGCTACGTACTTGACAGGACACGCATTGGTCTAAAAATGTAGAAAAAACAGCAAGCGATTTCGGAAGTTTGTCTTGGTAAACTACCCGATTCGCCAATAATTGGGGATGCTTCTGTTTAGCCGCCCATTCTTGAAAAACTACAGAACTGGCTCCAGACCATTTTTAAATTTTTTTCAAGAAGTTGTCGTGAAGACAGCAACCTTTCCCGGTCAAAGGTGTTCGCGAGCACTTAATCTATTTCTGTTTTTTTTTTGTCTGAAACACTTGGTTCCCCAGGTAACCCGGTAGAAAGTAATTTATATAACGTCTCCTGGGTTATGTATTCTGTGCATAACACTCTTCCGCTATTTTCTATTTTACAGGCTTGGGCGGAGTTTTTTAGGCGATAAACATTGTGGTCTCTACCTCACAATATGCACCACCGTAGCACTGCACAAGGCATTCACTCATGTACATTGCGAGGAACCACCGCGGGTTCGAGCTATTTGAGAACGCTCACGGAACTGAGACGCCGTCGCACCAGCTCAACACCGCCTCTGTTGGGCAGGTGGAGTAGGGGGTGACAAACAAATATGCCCAGTTTGGTACATCAGAAGAAGGCGTTTATGTGTGCCAACCCCTTCAGTTACATTTCAACATCTCCGTGGGTGCAAAGGGGCGATGGGCGACTTGGCGCCACGTGCAGTGGCGCGTCATCGGCGCGCTGAACCGGTGGGCTCAGCAATAAGGGCAAAATCTGGGGTGCTGGCCGATGGGCTCGCAACAGAAAGACACTGTCCTTCCGTTCCCGAGCGCGCACCGCACGGCGTGATCGTCTTGTGTCAGGTACGGCTAATATGTGAGCGAACGGACTGAGGATCAACCGAAGGCACGCACCGGCAGCCGGAAGGGCTTGCGGGCTTAGAGCCGGCCCAAAAGAGCTGCGACCGGGCGGTGAGGAAAATAGTTACGCACCTTCGCCGGTCCTCCTGAGCGTCTCCCCAAACGGACCCCCCGCGCAGGGCGCGCGTTCGCGTCCCGGCGAGGGTGGGGTTCGGGAATCGTTCAAACGGGCCAATGAGGTGAGGTTAGCTCCAACCCCAGGGCGGAGCCCCCGCTACGTGACAGTGTTTTATCGCCGCAACGGTCGCTGCAGCCTTCACCTCAGGCATGAGTTTGAGAAGACGGCTCGGCTCTATACAGTGGCGCCGAGACGAGCCGGCATTTTGAGGAGATAGGGGGAAAAGCGCGGCGCAATGGCACAAACCTAGCGACCGCGCAATGGCTCGGGTGCGAGGATCCTCACAACATTTTACGAGCATATCCCTAATCCAACCTTCACGAATAAAATATGGGAGTGCCTATTAGTATCAGCAGAATAAATGCAGAGAATTCGTGGAGAGCGCCCGATCCCAAAGGTTTATGGAGTGATTAGGCCGTTTACGGTTGTAATAAAGAAGCGGCTCCCACGGCCACGGGGGCACGGGCCTAGCTCGCGCTTCGCGGTCGTGGGAGTTTGTCCCGGATCAACGCAGCGAATGGGCAACCGAATGTCGGGCTTCCTTCCTGCGTCGCATCCACGACATTGCAGTTTCGCGAAACCCGGAAGACGAAGTACACGAGCAGACTTGACCTGAAGCGGCGCAGTCCACGATGACGCTAGGTCTGGGGTCCCCTAGAAGCTACCCGATTTTGTGAACGTTGCCATCGAACGGTGCCCACCATTGTGCTTGTGCCGAGGCCAACCTCTCGCCTGTGTTCATGCCGTCTGCCACGGGGTAGCTACGCCGCCACCGTGCAATTCGGAGAGAAGCCGCCACAAAAGAGTAGCGGCTATTCAATCACTGCTGCAGGACCCACTCCTGTCAAGCGGCCAGATTCGTTAACACCTGACTGCCATCAATATCAAGTACGACCAACTGAATACCCTCGACAACTGCGTCCGGGAGATTATCGTCTTGGACGAATTAGAAGCCGACTTGCGCGCCAGCTATAAACACGACGAAAAGGAACTCAAAATCCGTACGCAGGTCTGCTTCACCAGAACCTCCGCGACTTCTGCACTTGCCGCTTCTGGGAAACCCCCAGCGCTAAGCCAGTACTCCGCCCTCT
This sequence comes from Haemaphysalis longicornis, assembly GCA_013339765.2. Taxonomy (NCBI): domain Eukaryota; kingdom Metazoa; phylum Arthropoda; class Arachnida; order Ixodida; family Ixodidae; genus Haemaphysalis; species Haemaphysalis longicornis. The sequence continues at coordinate 8,093 of JABSTR010000191.1, forward strand.
TCCGGCACGGCTAGACTGAAGCGGCCTCAGGTGAAAGTAAGATTACCGCTGAGCCTGGAAATGTGGTGACGGTACCCGCAGTGTGCAAGTCATACGTCCCCGACCAACACGTCCTCACAGCTACTGGTGAGTTTTACACCCCGGAGCTGCTTCGGGAGTGCTCGACAGCCCTCTCGAACGCACTCGTGACGTTAGCGGAGGCATCCAGCAGCGCGACTAACGATAGCTGCAACCGCATCGTGGATGGGAAAAGCATCGAGCTCTCCAAAGACCCCTTGACCATGATGTACAATGATGCGGCCAAACTAAACTCCCCCAGCTGAATATTCACCGGTGGTCTGGATGTCGGTTCCGGTAAGGGAGATTTCTGCTGACTGAGACTGTGGGGATGAGTCGTGCGCGGACGCCTTTCCCCCTTCGAAGACGGCAGACGTGTTGCTTCCGTGCGCAAGGCTCTCTTGGCACCTTTGCTGGCGTTGGAGCCTCCAGGAGTCGCGGCCTCCGGTCGACGCACCAAATGCTCTCGATTTCTACAGCCCACCGAAGAAACCCCATGGTTGCGGTGTCGTAAACGGCAACGGGCAGCTTGAACTGCCGCGCTTGTCGGCCCCCTGGGAAGCTCCTGGTGGCCCACCACCTGCTGCCGCGATCATCGTTCCTGAGGCATGAGGGCGCTGCTTACGATGCGTGCAAACGACGAGAGGTCACCTGCGACCAGCTCACCAGCCGTGCCGCCCTATAACGGCTGTACTGACTGCACCCGTTAACCGAAGACTGTGCCCCCAGCACGGTGAGTTTCCCTATGATCGTGGCGGCAACGAAGAACCAGGAGGCGACCAGGGAGGACGTGTCCCCGTACATCGCTCTGTGGTCTTCGTTAGGTGAGCAAGATCGCGGTGGGCTACTGCATGGTCACCTTGGTGTTTCGGATGTAAACTAGACAACCAAGATTACCTTATATTACAAAGCTTCTAGTTATGATGTTTAGTGAAACCTACAGCTTAAAGCTTGCAGGGGGAAGAGTTTTGTTGCAAGTCACACTTCATACATCATGATCTGGGAGGAATAGCCGGAATAGAATCTGTACAATCTTTGAGGAGTAATCCTACAACGACAAAAAAGTTATGCCGCTAAATGGGGAGACGGAACAAAGTCAACACAGTTTTATATTAACGGGCAGTTTTTGAAAAAGAGATCTAATGAACTTGTACGGGCGAAGCTGACTTCCGGAACGATGCGTCTACTCAGCAGGAAAGAGTTTCAATGTTTTTAGAATTTTACTTTCAGTCCACTTACAAACTTTTATCACTTGTTACTACGTTCATAAAGACAGTATTTGCATTGGATGCCCGGAAGCTTCTGTTCTATGCAACATCCACGTTTCATTCATTGATAATCCATCAATGCCAATATCATAATTTGTAACGTGCTTAAAATCTATAGATACGTGGATGACCACGCCATTTATGTAAATCTAACTTCCGCTAGCCTTGACCTTGCTGAAACAGATCTAACATATTGTTCACAGAATTTGTTTAAAATGGCCCAATTCAACTTCTGGATATAACACAGCTTCACAAAGGCCTATGTTTTAATCAGTACAACCCTAGGACAAGGAAATGCCTTTTACCTAATTCACATACATCAATGCAGTCTTAACAAAGTATTGCGAACATTACTTGAAGACCCAAAATCAGCTCATTCGATTGCAAGCTTTTGGAGTACCTCCCTGTGTTCTTCTGAGGATGAGCGAAAACTATGTGCAAAAGAAAAGCATGACGAATAAGAAAAAGACCGAAAATGGAATACGAGAATGGGCGTCATATCGTAGTTTCAATGCTTTCGCACAACATCAAGAAGGTCGCGGCAGTACGATGTGCGCATTGTGTTCTCTGCCCCATAAAAGCTGGCTAAGATTTGCCCTTGGATAACGAATGGGCTTCCAGAAACATGGGTCAACATGCATGTCAGCCACTACACACTGTAGAAACAATAGCAAAAAATACGCGACGAAGGAACACAGTACAACAGACGGGATCTCGTCTGTTGTACTGTGTTCCTTCATTCCATCTTTAGCACATTTCTTTCTTAAGTTTGTTCCCCCAACTCATACACATAAAGCTTCTCTCACCCACTACACATATTTTGTGGGCGAGGTCGCACGCAATATCCCATCAAACGCGGCAAGGCTTCTATTAATCAAACTGTACGGCACTTCAATGGCCGCGCAAAAGGAGGACTAGCTTTCTGTCAGCAGCAACACGGGCGGGCTCATGCCAGTGCACTGCAAGAGCAGCGGCTGCACGCCAAACCTTGCCATGACGATCTCGTGGAAGCAAGCAAGAAAGGTTATAGAGGAGCACCTTACTGAGAGGGGGGAATAAGTGTTTTATCATGAGGTTAGTAGCCCTCAGTGCAAAGAGATGTCTTAGAAAACAAAAACTTCGTCGGCTCACCATGATTAGAACGAACTCTGGGGTGGTATTCTCGTAACTGTCCCTTTTGAAAACGTCGCTTTTGCGTACCTTTCATCGTGACGTACTTCGGGTTAAGCAGTGTGCCTTAGTTTCAAATACCGTAACTGTTCTTGCAAAAGCATTTTAAAGAACTAAAAACGTATCAGAGAATCTTTTATGTGTTTATCTGAAAGTATTTTGAAAAACTAAACGCGATGAATTTTTTTTTGTTACGACGTTGCAAGTTTTCACCGCAAGGGGAGGAATGTCCAAAGATGGCAGCTGCAGTCAGCTGTTCCCTTGTGACAGTGAAGTGTAAACAATGCTGCGGCTAGTCATTTTTTTGCGATTGGACTCCGTTTTGAGGTCGGTGACAATGCCTGTGCATCAAGATAACCGCCCAGTTACGTATTTTGGCATCGACGGACATGTGGCATGTTGCCGCGGGCTTTTCCGGGGACCTGGACTGGTGCTTTCTGTCGTTGACATTTTTGTGGTGCTCTAGGAGTGAAAAACTGTGTAAGAGGGGGGTTTTAGTTTTTTACGACGTACCTGTTGCACGAGAAGTCTATGAACGTTAAGCTGGTACGTGTATGCGTAAAGTACGAATAAAAGATTTTAAATGTCATGCGGAGTGCTTGTGTAATTAGGTTCGTCTGCTCGGCAGCCATCAAGCTCGCAGACAATCGTTTAATGCATTGCAAAGGCTGACCGTTAGCTAGCTCGCAGACGATCCTTTATATTTCATTGCGTGGTGGCGGCGTGTGATGCACAGGGTCATGGAGGGCTGCGACAGCCATATCATTTCTTCGTTACCGGCCGCTGACTGAAAGCCACCGGTAGCGAAGAAACGAACGGTGCATAACATTTGCTCATTGACGCTGATCCCGCGCGTCCGCCGACTAAGTTTGTCCCGGGGCTCGTCGCACAGCCACCACACGGTCCTCTTTGAGAGGCGGAAATGCTGGCGGAATGCTCCTTGGGGCACATCGAAAGCGTCTATATTGCGTCTCAACCACTTGTGTCCCCCCCCCCCCCCCCCCCCCCCCCCCCCCCCCCGGTGAGCCAACAACAAGGCGAAAATCGGCGCATTCATGACTGCTTCCAAAAACCGCCTGTTTGAAATTCGAATCGCGTGTTCGAAGAAGCCGTGGTCAAACGCGGTAGGTTCACCGTGCTTGCGTTACGTCACATCCAGTTGTTTGCTTTTAGCCAATCAGAGCTCGCTCAAAAGGGACAGTTTTGAAAGGGACACAAAAGAGACAAAACACAAGAACACCGCCCCTGGTCCTCGGGCTTCCATGTCAGTGTCCTTGAGTAATGTGCGCGTGCAGCTGCAATTCGAGTGAACGTCTTTGCCATCACTTGTTGACCAACGAGCTGGTGTTAGCAACCTTTCTCTTAATAGCGTGTTTTCACATCGTAGGTGCTAGTCTTAGGGTAGACTAGGTACTAAGGTAGGCGCGATGTTTTATAAAGAACAAGTTGGTTGGAGCATGTTATATGGCGTTCGGATTCACCTTCGACCACTTCATTTTAGCGCCATTTTCTATTTAATTTACAACTCCGCACGGGGCACCTTCTGCATTCAAGGTGACGGTAGTGACGACACTGCGAATCCCCAGCCCCACTCACGCTGTGACCAACAGCAGCAATCACTACAAAGATGATGGGAAAAACCTCACCTCGAGCCCGTCGGGCCCTCGTAAAGTTATGGCTCATGGAGGCTTTGTCTGCTCACCGGACAGAGAGCTCCAGCATCTTTCTGGATACCTAGGTAACTCCAGTCGACCAAACATGCACTACGCGTTTCCTGCTTTTTCCTATGATATATGGTTTTCCAATTCTCCAAATCCAATGATCAACTTTCTAAAAGGGGCTGCACCGAAGTCAACTTTCCATGGATACCGCTAACGTTTCAATAACCCGTCAGCTTTACTCATTTTTTGATCATCGAACAAGTAGAAAAGTCAAACCCTGTTACGTCCAATCAGCATTCCTGATCGCTAGCTATACTGAAGGCGTTGTGTGCGAACACTGTAACGTAAATTGACCAATTTCCGGCAAAATGCTAGTTGAAGTACGTAATAAGGCTCAATGAAAGGGTCTCCTTGAGCAGACCTTTATTGCCGATATCCCATAAGCATCATGCCGAATTTAAGCCTGAACACTTCCCAAGACGTCATATTCGAGTTTGATCTCAAAAATGAAACTGAGAGTGATTTGCTCGAGTGCGTCGGGACCAAGGCATAACTGCTGTGCATCTGTCAGACAGCATACAACCCGAAAACATGCGAAAGATATCAGGAACAAGCACTTTTATTTTTTTTATTTATTACAACATACGGCAGGCCCTTCAGGGCCCATGCAGGAGTGGTTACAAAAAATTCAAGTTTTCATCTTAAGGATAACATAGGTATTCAAAATGGAAGAAACGACAAAAATATAGAATACACATGGCCAGAACCATGCTGTGTTGAGGAACTGGGCCCCGGGCCACGGTACCGCTCAGAACGCTATTTATTCCCTTCTTCTTTTCTAACCACTGATGGTGATAATATCCTGTACAAGCTCGTCTTCGTCTTTCCTCAACATCATATTGGGTGTTATGAAACACTCTGCAGATGTGCTGATGACGGCGTCCGCCGGTAATTTGTTCCACAGTCCGATGGATGATGGAAATAAATAGTACTTATGTGTGTTTATGCTGCTATTAGGTTGCCTGATAGTCTTACTATGATTTGTGCGCGATGAATGCCTGAAGGGAGTTTGGAGATAGTTAGTTCGGGGTATTTTATAATGGTCGTGGAACAAAAGATAAAGGAACTTTAATCTGGATATCATTCTGCAGTCTGAGAGCATGTAATCATCACCTTCGATCGCTGCAACATTCCAACTTATGTCAAGGCAGATTTTATTTGCTGTGAAATCTGACTGTATATCCGGAATCCCCGAACGGCGTTCACATTCCAATCGTATGGTCACAGCAGTAATACGTGTCGGGGTAAACTAACATGTGCACAATCTTCCGAACACGACAACCCGACAGATAATTATACAACCGCAATCTTCAAATTACCCATTTTGAAGGACGGCGCCCGGCGTACCAACGATTCTGCTACAGGTTCACTGTAAAAAAGTGTGCTGTTCCTGAAAGTATCAGGAAACATTTCTATACCCAAGCAAGAAAAAGCCTCGCCCATTTCAATTCTTCAACGTATGCCTATGGAGCTCGCTGGAGGGCAGAACGGCGCCTCGCTTTGGAAGGGATACAATGCCGCGTGAGGGACCTTGTCCTGCCTCCGACACCCACTCTGTTAGTTTTGGCAGCCTAACTCATCGCCGCACCATCTGGCGAGGCAAAGTGGATGCGGTGGCAACCAACACGGACAGGAACCACACCACTACTTCTGTTTCTGCATTTTTGGCCCCGATCACACCTCAGGGCTCGCAGGAAATTAACACGGAGGTATCCGCAGTGGCTCCAATCGTCGCTCTACCTGCTGTCTTGCCGGTAACGCTCCGGTCTTCGGCAGTGACGGCTGAAACGAAGGGCACATTGAAGGGTACTAGGTTCAAGGAGCCGGATCAGTCGCTAACTATCCGGAGATCAGAGGGTGAAATGGGCGTCCCCCAGTTTCTTTTTGCATCGGAGCGGAAGGAAGGAACTGCGATGTCCAAGGCAGAAAAGACCCGAAAGCCCCATAGAAAAATCAGCGGCCCGAAGGCAATACACAAACATACACACTCCAGTAGCCCTGAACATTATTAATGGGAAGAAAAATGATAGTACAGTGAACTGTACAGACATCCTTACAAATCTTGTTGACGTCTACGAGGTACCTTATACGAATCAGCAAGATATCAGGTGTCTTGAAGAAGCAGATTTAAAAATTACTAACACTAAGAAAAACAGCGCAAACTACAGGACAAATAAAGGGATGACAAAACCCCATGCGCTGCTACAATGTATCAACTGGCCCGTCAGCAAAGCCTTCTGCCATTTAAAAAGCAAAAAGACGAATTCCTTAATAGATACCTGATATTCCGAAAAGACAAAGATGGTTGCCCACACTGTTCCGGTGGTGTAGCCATCGTAGCCTGAAAATCCTTGTCTTGTCATACCATCCTGTACGGACGCAGCCATTACGTGCGCCCGCGAAGAGTGATTGCAGTGCAGTGAGTGCCTGCCCGTCGACCATCAATGGAGGCGTCAGCACAGAACAGAGAGGATTTTAGAGAAGCAAAGGTGTAGCTTTGCCTGTACTGCCACGGAAAGCGTAGTGGTGGGGTCGTGAACTACTGAGGACGCCCGCTTGGTGGCGCTGTAAACAAGGCTTTGTAAATAGCGGATGCTTTTTGCACAGGCCGCTTGAGCTCCTTAATAACATGGCTGCCCTCGCACGGCGGCCGCCGGCTCGCTGCTCCTGCTTGTTCCTGGCTGGCACGCTGGCCGCGTGTTTACTTGCGCCGCGCTAGTGAAGTGATGTTACGCCAGGTGACCAGATGGCCTCGAATGATACAGACCACACAGAGCAGCAAGTGAGAACAAATCGTTTATTGGCATCCGCAAGTTTACAGAGGCCAGGACATCATTTCATTTCGATCGCTGCAATTGTACGTCGCTTTCGTCACATTTTTTTGCCATAACAACTCGTTCTCTTGCGCTAAGATTTCGAACGAAGGGCACACAACCAGCACTCAGTCGACGATGAAAGGCGGCGGTATACGGCGAGCGTCATAAGTTCGCACGTGCAATGTGCCCACCTTCCGCATCCATCACATTGGAGAGCGGCGACGTTGTCATACACAACCTTTTCGCAGCGGCTGCAAGTAGGACGTGACGACGTGCGCTTGGGGCGGGATTGATCGCAATGTGTCCAGCGAGCAAGAGGCTCAACGTGACTGTCGGGCGGCCAGGAAGGGGTGCGCACATGTGGCGGCATACCTTGGGGCGATGTTTCAGCGAGGTGGTGGGAACCAACTCCATGCACAGCGCGCGAGACAGACTTGTAGTGGCGAGCACGCTCAGACGGGCGCATCCGTCGTGAGCAACACGTACGTTTGGCGAGGTCTGGATCGAGGCGAGTCCGTAAAACGAAGAGTGATGCCAATAGCACGAGGAGTCGCAGCCTGGCTATAGGCCTAGATGCGCCATCACAACAATTCGATGCGGCGGTACAGCGGCCCCGCTAACACGGGCTCCACAGGCTCACGCGAGTCGCTGAGCTTTCCCGGAGGCACGTATCACACTTCCTGCATGTTCACAGCACAGAAATACTCAAGAAAACTGGATTTGACAAGACCACAGAGAATAAGTTAACCGCAATCCAGCTTGGCTCGGCTCTGCTTTGTGGTTGCGAATTCAGAAGCGAGGTTATAAAGGCTATAAGGAAACCTTCTAGCCTCTATAGCGAGGTGCTGCACCAGTCGGCTGTTCGTAAAAAGTTGCGTACATTTTGCTCAACAGATGTTTGATGCGGAACTTGTTAATAATCTTTTTAAACAACACATTGTAAGCGAACTTTGTTGGCTCTCTGAGTGACGGAATGAATGTTTTGTATTCTCAACCAAAAGTAACTTCTCGGTTGCGCCGTCTGTTGGACTTCATGATAGAAAACTGCGCTGTAGGGTGGTCACGTGGGGCGTCGATTTTTACGCCACCTATAGGAAAACCAGGGAACGTCAAAGCTTGAGAGGGCTGGCATCAGTGCGTCATTTCCCTGTGCGCGCGTGTGCGATGAACAGTGAGCCGCAGAGAACACGTGTAGTGCGCATAAAACCCGGAACATGCGCACAACCATTAAGAGGGTTCATCAGTTCAGCGACAACTTAGATGCGCACTTTTTAAGTGCGAATGCACTTATAAGCGACCCCAAACAATCATCCACCGCCGGCGGCGGCGGCGGCGTCGGCGTCCGCAGTGCTCCTCTATATTTAAAAAAGAAACAGCATCCGGCGCCGGTTCGATCCGAGGACTTTGCGACCGCAGCGCGACGCGACTACTACCGACCAAGCCACGGACGCGACGCTGATATCAGTGTTAGTGACGCGCCTTATATCTTTAACGCATTCAAACTACGTCGTCAGCGG